>PVKE010020668.1:15129-27368 GCA_004027555.1 Craseonycteris thonglongyai | reverse complement strand
AAAAAAAAAAAAAAAAAAAAAAAAAAAAAAAAAAAAAAAAAAAAAAAAAAAAAAAAAAAAAAAAAAAAAAAAAAAAAAAAAAAAAAAAAAAAAAAAAAAAAAAAAAAAAAAAAAAAAAAAAAAAAAAAAAAAAAAAAAAAAAGCCTCTAATGGCTTCTAATCAAAAAAAAAAGAATACTTATCCCGTTCTTGTCTATAATTTTTGTAATGGTGCATTTAAAAATTATTATTATGAAAAGTTTCTAACATACAGCAAAATTAAGTTTTACTTTGAACACCTACATATATCCAACCATTAACATTTTACTATATTTACTTTATTACATGTCTGTTTTTCTATCTATCCATTAATACATTTTTTTTTAAAGATTTATTTTATTATTTTTGACAGAGAAAGAGACAGAGACAGAGAGACAGAGAAAAGGGGGGAGGGCCCAGAGCAGTCTCCATAGTTAGTTGTACATCCTCAGGTTTCGATGTAATTTCATTCCACACAGGTGGGCGGGGAGGGCCTTGCAGGTCAGGAACCAGGTGGAGAGCCCCCCACATGGGAGGCACACCCCCACGAGATTGGGGCCAAACCTGGGGCCTCCCACATAGGAAACTCGCCCTGGCAAGAACCGAACTGGGGGTTCAGCATATGGGTCAGCACAGGCTGAGGCTGGGATTCGATCCTCGGACCCCAGGGCTGCAAAACAAGCAATTACCGTATTTTCCGGCGTATAAGACGACCGGGCGTATAAGACGACCCCCTAATTTTACAGTTAAAACGTAGGTTTAGGCCTATATTCGATAACGCGAATATAGGCCTAAACCTACGTTTTAACTGTAAAATTAGGGGGTCGTCTTATATGCCCGGTCGTCTTATACGCCGGAAAATACGGTAACCTGCTGAGCCATCCTGGCATTCCCACTACATGTTATTTATTGATGAGTTTCAAAGGAAATTGCAAACATTAATACACTTCCCTCTAAATACTTCAGAATACATATTATTAACTAGAGTTCATGATTTGTTGATATTTTTTCTTTTCAGGAAAAGTTAAATATATGTTATAGGTTATAATTTGTAATATTAACTTATTAAGGTCAGTGACTTTATCAGCAAACTTTTGATTATTATAAATAGAAAATTTTGAAGTTGGAATGTTGCATAATTCTACATTTTATTTTGTTTGCACAGTATTGAAATGATTGCTGCTTGATCAAAATAAGTAGTCACCAATGTCACAAATGGTAGCCGATTTTTAAGTAGCTTGCATTGAAGTTTAGGTCACCCTTCAATTAATTCCAAAGCTTGAAGAAAATGTAATAGAGATTTTTCTTTTTAAATTGAAATCAAGTAGTATCTAATAAGAGTTCAGCTCCTTGTTCATATATGTAATAGTTAGATATGACTTACTCCAACAAACAATAAATGCTAAATTGTGGGGAAGCCGGGATGGCTCAGTGGGTTAAGTGCTCACTTTGCAGCGCCGGGGACCAGGGATCGAATCCCGGCCCCGGCCCGTGCAGAACCATATGCTGAGCTGGGAGCTCCCCTAGTTCAGTTCTCTCTCTGTCTCTGTCTCTCTCTCTCTGTCAAAAATAAAAATAAATAAATAAAAATATATTAAATGCTAAATTGTAAGTGTTCACTAATTGTGCAACTGATCAATGCAATGTGAAGAAAATTTGCTCTAAATCGATGAACCTTATTGTGTATTTTATCGAGCATGCTATTATTATCTACTCACCTACACAGTTTTACAACTTGGATATTTGAAAAGGAGTTAACACCTTCCTATTCAAGCACACGTTAAAAAGAAGTTATATTGAGTGTACACTAATGGCAAGAGAAGCTCTATTTAGAAACCTGTGTTTCTGCCAAGGGAGGAGTTAGAAAAATGCACTTGGATGACCTGGTAGTTTAAGCTCCTACTGCATCCTAGAACGCCACTCTTAGGAAGCAGAGGAAGACACCCACCAGTTCCTCCAACCCCCACTCCTGCCCCTTTCACTGGCAGCGAGGCCCAGCATGTTTGACAGATTTTCGAAACCCTAGGAACACCTGCTAAGTTGCTGTCTGCTGTGGTGGCAGAAAGCCAACTCTTGCTGCTCTGCACACAATAGAGGGTGCCACCACCCAAGGATTGTCACAGACCTGGGGAGCCAGTGCTCTGGCCACCAGTGGACTTGTGTTTTGCTTCAGGGCACTAGGCTAGTTAGAACACTTTGGGGAATCCAGCTGGAAAAAGTCACAAAACCCACGAAAGCTGTCCTTAGTAACCACACTTAATTAAGGCAGAGGGTTGCTCCTTGAAGAGGCTCAGGGCTTCAGTCCAGGAGTGATTCGAAAGTTTCTGGGATTCTCAGAAACTGCCCCCCAGTGATCTGACTTCACTGGAATGGGCCCAGTCCATTCTGAGAAGTCGTGTTGCACTTGTGGTATAGCAAGAAGAATGCTATTTTAGTAGTAAGGAGATTTGTAGCTTGGAATATATCGGCTAAGTGACTTTGAACAAGTTACCCAACCTCAATTTCTTCATCAGTAAATGGATTGCTGCGGTAAGGGCTTCCTAAAGTAATCTATGTGGAAGCACCTAACACTGATTCTCAGTATATATTACTTACTTAATTTAAAAACAATCACCTAAATACAGCAAATATTCCTTAACACACCAACAGATGCTCTTGAGTAAGAAAGAGGAAGTTTTTAAGTGGATTATTATCAAATAAATTGGAGGTGTTTGTGTAATTGTAACTATTATTACTTTACCTTTTAGATTGAAAGGAACCTGAAATACCACCTAAGATAATGCTGAGGTAAATACATGTAGCTTTTGTGTGATGACATGTAGTGATAGATCCTGTGCCCTTCTGGGGAGGCCAGATCTTAGGTTGCCTCAAACACATACAATAATGGACAGCTATTTTTCTTTTTTTCCCCAAGATTTATTGTTACTGTTTTCAGCAGAGACAGAAACAGAGAAATGGAACAGCCCAGAGCAGTCTCCATAGTTGTACGTTAGTTTTCAATATAGTTTTCGTTCCACAGGTTGACACAGGGCCACACAGGGCAGGAACTGGGCCGGGGGCTTGGGGCTGTGTAGGACAGGAACAGGACCGGGGACCTCCTGCATGGGAGGCCTGCCTCCGTTTGGGGCCTCCTACATGGGAAGCATGCCTGGGGTAGGAGCCAAACTGGGGCCTCCCGCACAGGAAGCTTGTCCCTGCAAGAACCAAACTGGGGCACACCCCAGCTCAGCCTATGGGTCCGCACCGGCTGGGGCCGGGATGCAGTTCTTGGTCCCAGGGCTGCAAAGTGAGCACTTAACCTGCTTGAGCCATCCCTGCTTCCCATTCCAGCAATTTTGATGTCCTTGTCAAGTCCCTTTATGCTTAGAATCCCCAGTACACCTAGAGGGGTTTTGGTTCCTTGTACAGAACCCTAATTGCTGAAAGGGTTTGACAGCATGGCCCAGAGGAACAGTGTTAGAGACTCACAGGATAAAAACGGCATTCTAGAGAAGACTAAAACTGATTACTTTGAGCTTTTCTCATGGCAACCTAAATCCCCACTGATAAAACTAAGCATACACCTAAGCCTGTTTACTTCTTTTCAATCCCTTATTGAACCAGCTACACATGTTGAGCTCCAATTCAGATGCCAGAAATTAATGTCTCTATTAGAGAGTATAGAATCTTAGTCCAGTCTCCTTGTGCCTGGGACATGACTGTGACCCTCCTTTTCCCACTGAATGGTGGTTGAAAGGCCCTCATGATGAGTCCCTGGAAGAAGTTTTATCAAAAGTGAAAGTGAAGTTGGGTTATACCAGTTACCCATGTTAAACTTGTCCCTTGAAGCAAATATTCTTTTGACTGACATTGTACAGCAAAATATATATGTATGATCAGCCATTAATCGTGCTGGTTTTTCTACTCTGATCACCTGTCATGAAATATTTAGAGCTAAAAATGCATTTCATTTTAAATGCTCATCAGGGCTTTAGTCCAAGTTCAGTGGTGGGCTTGGGTTTCATTCACATTTTGCACAGGTTAGATGTGGAGCACAAACTGAGAATTCCAAGAAAGGCTCCAAATGACCCACCAAATACCGAAGGTGGGGAGATCTATGCAGTATAGTAAGATGTGATGGGAGGAGTGGACAGAGCCTGTCCTTTCCCTAGCAGGCTCTGCTGAGGGACTCCTATGGTCAGGGGAAGCCCACTTGGGGCATTTTAAGGTATATTCCCCAGTCTTTGATTGTAAGCATTAAAAGTGCTTCCAAGCTTTTGAGGTCATATAGTAGACATGAATGAGTGGAGGAATTATGTGAACATAGCTGTGTGTGGGGCTCGAATTACCAGCCATTCAGTCCTGCACTGGAAACTGTATAACTGGAGGTTTGGGAAGGCTCAACTCAGCTATCCTGTCAATATAGATGGTTGATGTGCCTATGAAACCATGTCTGAGGAACTGTGGTCCTGAGTGGTAGAGGGCCAGTGTGGGAAGAGTCTAAAAGGTGAGCTGACAGAAGTTAAGTGAATCTGCGCTTTTCTGCTTAGAGTGCAAAGAGTGGTTTGTTTCTTGCAAAAAATACTAATTTAGAATCAGAAAGACCTGCATTCAAATCATGACCATGTCATAAAACCTTTTTCAAGTTGCTTAACTATTCCAAGACTGTTTCTTTTGTAAAATAAATGGCTTGGAAAAGTAATAAGGGATCAGTACATGATAGCTGTTATTAATATCCTGCACAGATCCCAACTGATGGACAGAATTTGAGAGCAGATCAAAGGATGTCGTGCCAGAGACTCAACATGATAAAAAGAGCAGTCATGCAAGAGAGACTAGACTTTGTGGCTTCCCTCTGTCCTCTTTTGTTGATTTGCAGGATGTGATTAGAGCCAAAGAGGAATTGGTGTGGGATCAGGGTTGGGACTAGGGTGCTGCAAGTGAGGCACCTAGTGTACAAAACCTAAGGAGGCATTTAGTCTCAAGGGCCAACTCTGTGTGTACGATTTTGAAGTCATTAAAACTTCATGCCTCCTTTGCCTCATTAAACTTCATGCCTTCTTGCCTCAAGGTAATCCTGGCCCTGGCAGGGAGCTTTCTAAACAACTGAATTTCCTACGCTCTCCATCACTCATGTCCTCATATCCCCTTCTCATAGTCTCCAGATCTCTAAAGTTTCCCTCATGGCCCATTCCAGGTACAATACCATGAGAGTTTAATCTTAGATTTCTATTTGAAAGGAAGGCCAATGTCAGTTCCATTAAGGCCTCCCTGTATTCTCCCCTGCCTGGACTAAAGATGGATATAGAGAGAGTGATTTCTAAGATGTCTGGGCACATTTCCCTTATTTCTACTCCCTGAGTCCAAATCTGGCTGAACGCCTAAATGGTTTCTCATTCTACTTCTTAGGGAATACTGACTTCCCCTGCCTCTTGCCCCTCCTCCCATCCTTCCCTCAGTTTACATACTCAACCACTTTCATTATGGGTTCCCTTCACTGTCAGCTCTAGGCTGCTCCATTCTGATCTCAGAGCTAATAAGTGGATCTACTTTTTCCATTATGGAGGCTCTCTCAGAGGCTGCCTTCTTCCCATAATCTCTGCTTTACTCAGCCAGCTCCCAGGATGAAAGAGAAAGCCTTACCACTCCGTGATCTTAGGCAGTTAGCAAACAGCCAAGATTTCAAGATATCTTCCCACCTTCCATCAAATAATTCTTATGTCATTTCTCAGATGTCTATCTCTTGAAAGAATGCAAATACTGCTGAGAAGGCAAACACTTTTATCTGTCGTCAAGCATGCCGATTTGAACAAAGGGAATGAGAATAGATTTTGGTAGAGAATTTGAGTTAAAGAGGCTTCTAAAAGGACAACCTGGAGATTCCAGATGTGATAGTTATAATTTTGCATAGGCCCTTAAAGTTCCCCACTCTTTCTCCCTTTTCTCCTGGCAAATTAGTGCTGGTTGTTTACAGGAGACCTCTCCAGAGGGTTCTTGAATTGAATGTCCTCATGACATGGCTGCTGGCTTCCTCCAGATCCAGGAAAGAGAGAACAAGGTGGAAGCCCCAGTGCTTTTATGTCCTGATCTCTAAAGTCACATACTGTCACTTCTGCCATATTCTGTTCAATAGAAATGAGCTGTGAAATTTAGCCTACAACCTAAAGGGAGGATAATTAGGCTGCACCTTTTCAAGGAAAGAGCATCAAAAATTTTGTGGACATACATTGCTGAAGTCATGGGATGAGTCACCATCATCCCCATCCTAGTTCAGTCCATCAGCAGGCTCTATTGCTCTACATTCAAAATGCACCTCAAACCTGACTGTATATTCCCATTTGATTTACTAAGGTATAATTTATACACTACACCCTTTTTGGGTGTAGTAATGAAGGTTTTGACAAACATGTAGTCATATAACCAATACCACAGTCAAGATACAAAACAGCCCTCTTAACCCCAAAACTTCCCCCATGCCCCTTTTAATAAGTCCTCCTCCCTACCCCTGGCCCCTAGCAACCACTGATCTGTTTTCTGTCCCTATAATTTTGCCTTCGAAAAGATGTCATGTAAAAGTAATCATAAAGTATAAAGCCTTTTTAATCCAGCTATAATACTTTCACTTGGATAATGTATTTGGGATTCATCCATGTTATTTGCAAGTGCCACTAATTTGTTCCTTTTTATTGCTGAGTAGTATTACATTGCATTGATAGTCTACAATTTGTTTATACATTTTCCAACTGGAGGACATTCGGGTTGTTTCCATTTTGGGCAATTACAAATAAAGTCCTTATAAAGATTCACATAAAAGGCTTTGTGTGGGCATAGGTTATCATTTCACTTCTGACCACTTTTCAGTATTTTCAGTGCTTCTCCTCTGGTCCAAGCCTCCATCATCTCTCCGAGGCACCTCCTAACAGTTCTCCTTGCTTATATTCTTGCCTCCCTATAATCCATTCTCTACAGAGCAGCCAGAGTCAAATTGGAACATTTGCAGTTTTTACCTGACTTCTCTGGTGGATTCAAATTACACTTAGAATAAAATCTAAGCTCTTCAGCCTTACTCCCTGCATTCTTCTCTTAACACGTCCTCTGCTTCTGCCCTCCCCTGTGTTCCAGCCCCATGGGCAGACCCAGGTTTGAGGAAACATGAAGTATAGACGTGTTGTGGGCCATAGAGGAATAGGAAAATAATATAAAATGACAGATCAGTACAGGGAAGCATCTATGAGGATCCCTGGGAGCTTCAGAATCTCTTCCAGATTCTACATTTTTTTTTTTTAATTGAAATGTATTTGACATACAACATTGTGTCAGTTTTAGAACAGGACAAACTCAAAGACGGGAAATACATTCTACTTCTGAGGGAAGAAACAGCAAAGAACTGTCGCCATATTTAATCTACAGAGTTTAATCTGAATATTGGGTAAAGGGGAATCATCCTTTGTTTTACTAAACTGGAGTCTTAAAGGAACCATATACCTTACTTCTTTCAGTTCCTTTTTTCTAGCAGTTTACTTTGCCTGGAATGCTGTCACCTCTGAATTTATATATTAGCATTTCTTTGACTTTCAGATTTCAGCTTAAGTGTCACCCCCTCAGAGATGCTTCCCCTGAGCACCAAATTTAAGAATCTACCTAATCACTTGAAATAACAGCACTGTTTTAATGGTTGGCCTACCATGTGATCCTGTTTGGTTTTTTCCCTTGTTTATTTATATATACATCTTTTTAATGTCTTCCCAAAGGAAAATGTCACTTCATGGGAACAGGAACTCACCTGTATTTCTCATTGCTGTGTAGGCAATGACTAGAACTGTGCCTGGCACACAGTAGGAGCTCATGAGTAAATAGAGACTTCACCCTCAAGGAGTAGACCATTCAGTGAAGAAATCAGATGACCCATAACTTCCTGCAGTATACAACAGAAAGGCATTGACGTGATAAGGAAGGTAAAGATGAAGGGCTGTGGGAATTCAGGGGAGAGAAGATACTTCCTCAGACTGAGGAGTTGGGGGTTACTAGAGGTAGAGTTCTTTGGTCTAGGTCTTGGGTATAAATGTGGTTGAACATGTTAAATATTAAAGAAAAGATTACTCAGTGACATTTATTTAAAACATGGTAAGGCAGACTTCACTCAGGACCATCATAATAGGAATGAGGACTACTGCAGTGGATTTTGCAGTTTGGCTCAACTCTAAAGACAGCATGGGCAAGTGGGAATTTAGAGCGAATTTTGGGTCGGGGTCAGTGAATGGAAAATCACTACTAAGGAGAAACATCAGGGGTAAGGGGGCTTCTGGCTGAACTGACTCAAAGGCTTCTTGTTTTTTTTTTAATATATATTTTATTTATTTACTTATTTATTTTTGACAGAGAGAGAGAGAGATACAGAGACAGAGAACTGAACTGGGGAAGCTCCCAGTTCAGCACATGGTTCCGCACGGGCCGGGGCCAGGATTCGATCCTCAGTCCCTGGCGCTACAAAGTGAGCGCTCAACCCACTGTGCCATCCCGGCTTCCCCAAGGCTTCTTGTTGAAGACAGAGAAGAGTGATCAGACATCACCTGGGGGATTGTGGAGGATGAGGGACCTGATCAGGGATCAAAGGTGATCAGATACCAAGGGTGGGGAGTTTCTTGCTAAACTGACTTAGCAGGGATTTTACAAAGATGTGCAGGGATGGGCCTAAGAGAAGATTCAGAAGCCTGATGAAAAGTTAAGTCAGGGGAAGCTGCAATGGCTCAGTGGGTTAAGCGCTCACTTTGCAGCCCCGGGGACCGAGGATCGAATCCCGGCCCCAGCCTGTGCGGACCCATGTGCTGAACTGGGGAGTTCCCCCAGTTCAGTTCTCTCTCTGTCTCTGTATCTCTCTCTCTCTCTCTGTCAAAAAAAAAAAATAATAATAATAAAAGACAACTTCTTTAAAAAAAAAATTAAAAAAAAAAAAGTTAAGTCAATTAAAAAGTCTTAAAACATGGGGCTGTCATGGGGGCATTCCAAACAGAAAGCAGAGCAAGAAAAGCACAGGGTGTGTGTAGGAAATGGAAACTCTGTTTATTAGTTATTTAATGCTGTGTAGCAAAGCACCCCACAACTCAGAACAATGAATACTTATTGTTCCTCATAATTCTGTGTATTGACCAGGAAGGGCAGTTCTGCTGGTCTTGCCTGGGCTCTCCTGTGGATGGATACATTTAACTGCTGCCTGGGCATAGCTGGACTGGAAGAGCCACGATGACCTCACACATGTCTGGAGCTTTGGTGCTGACTGTGTTGGGCTTCGCTGGCTCCTTCTCTTGCACATGGCCTCTGTTGGGAGGAAAACTTCTCTTCCAAAATTTGGGTCCAAAAAGTAAGAGCCTGAAAATTAACTGGCAATATACAGATTAACAGGAGAATAGACAGATTTACATGTGCATAGGGACATCTGTAATAAAGATTTATATTTATATTAATAAAATGGGGGTTTATTAGGGCTTTCATGGGAAAGCATGAATGGTTGTACTGGGCTTTTTGAGGCTAATAGAAATGGGCTGTCCTTCTCCATGGCATCTGAATTCACAGGAAACTCCCTGGGAGCAGGGGTAATGGTATTTTCAGTAGTCTCTGTTTTAGTCAAATAGGGGAAGTTCAGATAAAACTTCTTTCTGTGTCTTCCATAGTTCAAATTTTTTCACTTTACCAACTCTGGGAGTCCCAGTGGGTCCCCACATGTGTCACTCTCCGGGAGGCTGGACTGACTTTTTATTTTTTATTTAGCAATCTACAGGTTGTGTTGTGAAAGAGCAGAAGCTGCAAGTGTATTGAGACCTTAACTTTGGAATTCATGCATTATCCCTTCTGCTACACTTTACTAGTCAAAGCAAGTCACAAGAACAGGCCAGACTTAAAGACAGTGGAAAGATTCTACCTCTAAGGAGAGGAACAGGAAAGCATTTGTGGCCATATTTAATCTACAGAGTTTAATTGGAATATTGGGCAGATAAAAGGAATCACCATTTATCTTAATGAACTGGAGTCTTGAAGGGCCATATACCTTCCTCCCCACCTACCAACCTGCCCCCTTTAGAAGGAGATCAACAAAAGCCTCAAATGTTCACTGTGAGCTCCAGCTTCACCCCCTTCTCATCATCTCCTCTCCACCTTCACTGCTCCGTAGCTCAGCCAGAGCTAAGCTTGGAGATCTTGGGTATGTTACTTTTCCTCTTTGGCCCTCCCAACTCAGTTATCCATTCTTCTCCCCACCTCACACCCTGCAGGCCTCTTTAACTTTTCCCTCTGGGAAGGAGAAGCCAGCTCAGAAAGAGTTGAGGGGAGAATTAGGGAAGCACTTTGAGGTTTCTTGGAGTTCCTAGTCACAAAAGAATAACAAATCCGTTGGGGTAAAAGCCGATTATAGAGTGGAGGGGCTTGGTGGGGGAAGTTACAAGAAGTGGCATGGAAGAGAAGCAGAAATCGTTACTGTAATGTATAGTATAGTGACTACAGGTAATGATACTATATTATATATTTGAAAATTGTTGAGAGTAAATCTAAAAAGTGAAGCAACAACAACCTAGAAAGTTACCCTTCACTTTCCTACTTCAGAGGGGTCACATGCAGCCACAGGCATTAACGTAATAATTGGGGCTGGTTATCGTACTGGGTTGATAGATCTAATAACCCATAATTACCCATAATGACTTCACAGAACTCCTCTCAGGTAGGAAGGAGCTCAGGCATTTCAAGATAATGATTTTTTCCCCTTTTTATCCTAAGTGTGTTAGCTCCCTGCTTGGATTGAAAGGTGCTTATTAACACAAGGGCCTTTGATAATTAGGTTGGTTTTGGCTTATTCTATTACATATTTCAAGTTGTAGGGAAAGAAGACATTTTCTTCTACCCTCAAGGTTCTTTCAGCTGGTCTAATAATTATATGTGAGATAGGTTAATAAGACAAAAATGACCAAATTTAATTACATATGTATGGGGAACTGCACACACATGAGCAAGTCAGAGACTTCACATATACGAGGTTCAGAGATAGAAAAGGGGGATTGAGGTATAAGACATTCTGTGCTAGGGATGAGGTAATGTGCCTTGGGGCTTCAGAAGGCAATTGCCAGGGGAGTCACATGTTCAGTAATTACTAGTTTGCCCTGCAAAACAGACAGGTAAAAAGTCATTTCTGGTGATAACGCTTATCATGGGCCAGGCTCCTAATTTAAATTCCTATAGTTAAGGGGGAGCAGAAGTTTCTCTTGAGCCTGCAGGGTCTCAGTTACCTTTAGCTCAGAATAATCCACATACCATTGAAGCATATCTTGGCGTAGCTTATTCTGAGCCCCTACATAGTTAATGTGAAAAAGGTCCTACTTCTGGGCCAGGACAAGAGAAAGAGCCAGAAATCTCAATTCTTCTCAGAAGGAGAGGACAGAGGATGCTTCATCCCTCTGCTTCTAGGTTGAACTGGAGGGGGGTGGGGGAGCACACTGGTGGGGGAAGCTGGAAGGAGACAACTGCCACCCACCAGCTGAGCCTCAATTTTCCTACGTGCTAATTGAGGCGTAGGACCAGAGCTAGAAGGAATCAGAGATCAACATCCATATTTTTATTCTTGTAAGGAAAACATTGCGAGACTTTGAAATTAAGTAGGGATCCTGACCTGGATAGCTTAACCATCAAGTTTATCTGCCTGGCTTGTCTTTGACTAGGCTGTTTTACAACTCTGTGGAAGTAGGAGCTAACTTGTAAAAAAACTGATAATAAAGCAGCTTACTCCTTTTTATGGGAAATGCATATTGTGACTATTCTGCAATTGAAATGCAATTGATTCATATGGATATTGACCAGTTTTTTCAGTTCTTCCAGTTTTGCAACTATTTATACATTTATTTCAGTATTTCTTATCTGACTATAAACTTGTGGTGTTTTGCATTTTCTTCAGAATTGGTTGTAATATCTCAGGGCTTTCTCATTAGTGAGTATAAAAGTTGTCATGGACTAGAATTAGGACATGTATTGTGTTGTATGTTTTTGAAGGTTCAGTTATGATTTTTATTATTTTTTTTTTATTATTATTTTTTTTTTTATCTTTTCACATTTATAGAGAGAAATTATCTTTTTGTCTTCAGTGCATATTTATTTCTATTTTACTCTTGACAGATAGAGAGAGAGACAGAGACAGAGACAGCTAGAGAACCGAACTGTGGGAACTCCCCAGTTCAGCATGTGGGTCCTGCCTGGGAGATCGGAAG
>PVKE010020668.1:0-15029 GCA_004027555.1 Craseonycteris thonglongyai | reverse complement strand
CCAAAGCGAGCGCTCAACCCGCTGAGCCGTCCCGGCTTTCCCCCTTGTTATGATTTTTAAACAATAGAAAGTTCTCTAAAAAATGTCATTGTGGGAAGCCGGGATGGCTCAGTGGGTTAAGCACTCACTTTGCAACCCTGGGGACCAAGGATTGAATCCCAGCCCCTGCCCATGCGGACCCATATGCTGAGCTGGGGAATGTCCCCAGCTCTGTTCTTACCTGGGTGAGACCCCAGCCCAGTTCCTGCCCTGTGCAGCCCCGCGCCCACCTGTGGAATGAAACTATGTGGAAAAACCAATGATGTACATACAATTATGGAGACTGTTCTGGGCCCTCTCCCTTCTCTCTGTCTCTGTCTCTGTCTCTCTCTTTTTCTCTCTGTCAAAAAAATAAATAAATAAAATAAAAAGTGTCATTGTATCTTCTTTGAGTATTGTTTGTTTGTTTATTTAATTGTTTTTGACAGAGAGAGAGAGAGAGAGATACAGAGACAGAAGGGGGAGGGCCCAGAACAGTCTCCATAATTGTACATCATTGGATTTTCCACATAATTTTATTCCACAGGTGGGCACAGGGCTGCACTGGGCAGAAACTGGGCCAGGGTCTCACCCTGGTGAGAACTGAACTGGAGGCATTCCCCAGTCTTCATGGCTGGGGTGGGATTTGATCCTCTGTTTCTGGGGCTGCAAAGTGAGTGCTTAACCCACTGAGCCATCCCGGCTTCCCTCTTTGAGTATTGTTGATTGTAAACAGGCAGCCCGATATTTCTCCAGCAAAATGGGTTTATTCAGGAATGACAAAAAACTACAATCTGGAATATGTAGCCATGGTAGCTACATGCAAGTCTGCTAAACCAAAGGAGACAACTTCTTTTATAGAGGGGGAAGAGGAAGTTGGGAATAGCTGTTATAAATTTTCCCCTGCTGTGCTTCCAGATTGACTTAGAGCAGTGGTTCCCAACCTTTTCCCACTTGTTTAACCCCTTTAAACCGATTTCTATAAGTTGTACCCCTTGTTTTTAAAACAGCCATTTTTAAATACTGACACTTGTTCAGTGCCTATCTAATTGTGAAATAGTGGAAATAAGTTAGGAAAGAAAAATTACTACACTAAAAGTGCAAACCACAGATTAAATTTCATAGTATTTCTAACAGTTAAATATTGATAATGACGATCAAGTGTTTAACAAACTTAATTTATTACTAATATTTATTTGTGTTATTATTTTTTTTAATTTTATTGTTTTTGACAGAGAGAGAGAGAGAGATACAGAGACAGAGAGATACAGAGACAGAGAGAGAACTGAACTGGGGGAACTCCCCAGTTCAGCATATGTGTCCACAAGGGCCAGGGCCGGGATTAGATCCTCAGTCCCCAGGGCTGCAAAGTGAGTGCTTAACACACTGAGCCATCCCTGCTTCCCAATTTGTGTTATCTTTAAAGTCTGTAACAATTGTTATGCAGATCACTAGCCATTTGAAACTTTGTTAATGAGATCATTGAGCTTGCTTTGATGCTCTTAGTTTCTTGAAATCAGGCTCAAAAGATGCAAGATGCTGTCTTAAATCTGGTTTTGGATTAAGCTGTGGCAGTACTTATTTTTTATGAAAGTGTTAGAAGAAAAAGCTCTCTCCATTAGTTTAATATTATTAAATGGCAAGAGGAATTTACCCTCTCACTGAGCTGTTTATATTCCTCACTTACATTTACTCAGAAGGTAATAAGATGCTTCCTCTTAAAAATCAGACTTTAAAGAAGAGGGATAGCCCAGTGGTTGGGTGCTTGCCTTGCAATCACAAGGTTCAGGGGTCAGTTCCTGGCCCTGGCACGTGCAGCCCCATTTGCTGAACTGCGACGCAACTGGTAACTGCTGGGATGGCTTTGTAGCAAAGATTCTCCCCTCCTATGCAAGAGGCCTCCAGTTCAGTTCCTGCCCCATGTGGTCCCACATCCACCTATGTGGAATGAAACCATGTCACAACTATGGAGACTGTTCTGGGTCCTCCCCACTTCTCTCTCTCTCTCTCATCCTTTTCTCAAACAATAAAATCTTTAAAAATAATAACAATGATATAAATGGCCAATAAGCACATGAAAAGGTACTCGAAGTTATCAATCATTAGGGAAATGCAAAGCAAAACTACAGTGAGTTACCACCTCATACCCATTAGAATGGCCATTATCAAAAAACTAGAAAACAAGAGTTGGCGAGGATATGGAAAAAATGGAATCTTGTACACTGTTGGTGGGAATGTAAAATCATACAGCTGCTATGGAAAACAGTATGGTGGATTCTCCAAAGGTTAAAAGTCAAATTATTATATGATCCAGTAGTCCAGGATGGCTCAGTGGGTTAAGTGCTCACTTTGCAGCGCTGGGGACTGAGGATCGAATCCCGGCCCCAGCCCGTGCGGACCTGTATGCTGAACTGGGGAATGCCCCCCAGTTCAGTTCTCACCAGGGTGAGACTCCGGCCCAGTTCCTGCCCTGTGCAGCCTCGCGCCCACCTGTGGGATGAAACTGTGGAAAAACCAATGATGTATAACTATGGAGACTGTTCTGGGCCCTTCCCATTCTCTCTGTCTCTATCTCTCTCTCCTTGTCAAAAACAATAAAAATAAATCTTTAAAAAAAAAAAAAAAATGAGAGCAAATTCTCTCATTTGTATATTCATGTTCATAGCAGCATTATTCATAGTAACTAAAACTTGGAAGCAACAGAAGTATCCATTGATGGATGAATTGATAAGCACTTATGTGGTGTGTATACCTAAGAAATGGAATACTATATATTCCTTAACAAGAAAGGAAATTTATTATTTTTTTTAAGATTTGTTTTTATTGTTTTTTGACAGAGAGGGAGGCAGACAGAAAGAGACAGAGAGAGGGGGAGGGCCCAGAGCAGTCTCCATAGTTGACTCATTAGTTTTTCATATAGTTTCACTCCATAGGTGGACACAGGACTGCACAGGGCAGAAACTGGGCTGGGAGCCTCCCTCATCAGCCCTGGCAAGAATTGAACTGGGGACACACCCCAGTTCAGCATATGGGTTCACTTGGGTCGGGGCCGGGATTTGATCCTCGGGCTCCAGGGCTGCAAAGTGAGCACTCTACCCACTTAGCCATCACAGCTTCCCCAAGAAAGGAAATTCTAACAAATACACAACATGGATAAACCTTGAGGAGTTGCTAAGTGAAATAAACCAGTCACAAAAAGACAAAAACTGAATGACTTCACTTGTGAAAGATACTGAGAGTAGTCAGATTCATAGAAACAGGAAGTGGAATGGTGGTTGCCAGGGTCTAGCAGGGGTGGTGAACCTTTTGGCGATTGCCAAAGTTTATGAAATAAGAGTATACTCACTCGACTCGTGTGCCAACCCATCGAGTGAGATAGAGGTATCAATTATTTTTATGTCTATAGGAACATAAATAATAATTTTTTAAATGGTATTCACAGCTCCGCATGCCGAAATAATTGCTCCACTTGCCACTTTGGGCACGCGTGCCATAGGTTCGCCACCCCTGGTCTAGGGGAAGGTGGGAACAGAGAGTATTAAAAACAAGACAACAGGCCCAAAATGGAGTTGCTTATACTAAGCCCTATGTCACCAAACCAAGACTTAATTATAGGTTCGGCTCTCCCAGAAATGGAATCTTGAACCAGTCAATCAGGAATCACCTGATAGCACTAGAGAATCTGCCTGATCCCTGCCATTCCCCAAGGAAAGGAACTTTGCAATAACCGGCCTGCACTTTCCCCGCGTTTAACTTCATTATTCCTGCTCCCTGTAAGTCTTTCATTTTGTCCAGCTCCTCGGAACTCCTTTCTATTTGCTAGATAGAATGCTGCCCAATTGAAATTGATTTTTGCTCAAATAATCTCTTAAAAATTTTTAATATGCCTCATCATCTCTCTTAGCAAGTTATTGTTTAATGGATATACAGTTTTAAGTTGTGTAAGACTAACAGAATCATGGAGATAGATGGTGGCAATGGTTGTACAGCAGTTTGTATTTAATACCACTGAACTGTACACTTAAATATGGTTAAATGGTACATTTTATGTTATATAATTTTAGCACCATAAACATTTTTTGGGGAAAAGTGGAACAAACCAAAAAAGAAAAAACATGAAATTAGGACAGCGGTTACCTCTTATTGAAGTGGACAGATGAGAGTGGGTGAAAAGGAAGATAAAACTTATTAAGTGATGTTTCAGCTCTCCTGTAAGGTAGCAGGCTCTGGGTATTAACTATATTATGTTTATAACTAACATTTTGTTAAATGTGTCCTTTTTCCGCACATAATATTGTATTTTAAAATATAAGTGAGAAAATATTCATAGGTAGAAGGAGGGCATCTAGTTTGGAGGCAGGCAAGTTAGCTGTAATGAGTGTGGGCCATGGCACAGCCATGACTGCGTGGGACAGTGGGGTCCAGGGCTCTGGGAGGAGGGCACTCGGAGGTGCGGGAGGAGGGCACTTGGAGGTGCAGGAGGAGGGCAGCCTGGTGGCCAGGCTGCAGGGCTGGCCTCGCCCACATGAGGGCCCCTGCACACTGCTACATCCAGCCTGGGGGAGGGCTGGAATGGAGCAAAGATGGGGAGGATTTCTGGTGGGGAGAGCAGGGAGGAGAGCCAGCTGTCTACCCACAGACCAGCCTCCTCTCCAGGTTTCTTGTGTGGTCCAGCCTTGAAGGTCAGTGTGCAGGCGCTGTGGCAACTGTCAGGCCCTGAGGGATTCATGTGTAAGTCAGGGCTGCCTGCCTGGGGGCAGGGGAATGTTTGTTGAGGTGTGAATGGTATGCATGTGCTGTGTTAGGAGTGACTGTATAAAGGGGTGTGATTATGTGGGTTTCTCCAGGAATATACCGGTATTGGAAGGTAGGAAGGGTTCTTGGAGAGGGGAAGTTCCCACTTCCTGGGCCTTAGACGGAACCTGAAGCAAGATCCAGCCACATAGCTTCAGGTAGCTTCACCTGGCCTTCACATCAGAGGAGGCAGAAGCCTTTGCCTTCAGCCTGGCCCATTCTGCAGATCCCCAAGCATTGGAGTGGTGGTTAATCACCCAGCAAAGGTTAGGCTGCCACAGAGGCTGTCAGGCCCTGGAGCGTACCCAGTCCTGCTGCTCAGGAACTTGATGTCACCAAGATGTGCCCAGGGGCATAGCCCAGCAGAGGTTTTGTGACCCAAGAAACACCATTGGTCTCACTTTAGACCAGAACATTCTTTTCTCCTGAAAGCTGCCTGGGGCCATGACAGGGAGCCCAGGTTTGGGGATTGCTATCCCCAATATGCCACCTCAAAATATGCCTCTTGGGCCATAATGATTATTTTGAGCTGATGAATTTGAGAAACACAGATGCAGGAGAAGCTTTGACAACAGAGAAGAAATTACTCTCTTGAAAAGTGAAATTTGCATTTATAAAGGAAATCTCCATTTGCAAGAGTGTCTTCCTTTCAGTGCTGGGAAGAGAAGATGACTAAATCATAAGAGAATCTTAACAGAAAAAGCAGTGACTTAAGTCTCTCTAACAAACCTTACCCTTGTTTACCCTACTGTTCTTGATGACTTACCATAACAGGTCTCTGCTCCATTCCCACCATTCTTATCTTTAGCTGAAGATGGTATTTAAGCTGCTGGCTTAGGCCACCTGGGAGAGTTAACTCATTTTTCCCTGAATACCTCCCATGCATGCATGAGGTATACATAAGAATAAATGTCAGTTCATTTTTCTCCCATGATTCTGTCTTATTCCAGGGGTCTCAGCCAAGAATTCAGGAGGGAAAACTGTTTTTCTTCCCCTAGGGAGGACAGCAACCAGGGGCCTAGCATCTTCCCTTTCCCACCATGGTCACTGGACTACTGCACATGAATAAGCCCTCTAAGCTGTGCCCTGGCCTGGCCTCTCAGCCAGGTATTTGAGAGCATTAGGGTGGCTGGAACTTAAACCCGGGTGGGAGTGTCAGACCAGCAGGGTGAAGCCCTGGACAGTGTCCCAGGGCAGGGGAAAGACGAAGTCTGCGTTTCTCAGAGCCAGACTAGAAGGAGGAGTAACAAGCCCAGGAGTCCTGGGGGCTTGAAGGGTGGGGACACAGTGGGATGCTGCAGAGTCTAGGAGACACCAGCTGGGGAGGGGAGACCAAGAACAGAGCCTCACAGAGCTCTGGCGGATCCCCCGTCCTTGTCCAGACTACTCCCCAGCAGTCTGACCTCGGCTCAGTACACCCCAGCATTCCCAGGACAAGTCCAACAACCATGAGAAAGATGTAAGAACAACATCCCTCTGGGATGTGACTACTCTAGGGAGTAGCATCACTTGGCAGGGAGCAGGGGGTCCAGGGAGCAAGGTTTAATGTCCATGTAGTTGAAGGGAAGCAGTGTCTGCCACCCAAAAATATGGTTTGCTGTATTGATTATTTTAAGCTGGTTACTTTTAAGGAACAAAAGCCTCAGAAAAGAACTTTGGCCTTCCCCTAACTACCTAAAAGAATTTAAAGATTTATTTTTATTGTTTTTGACAGAGAGAGAGATACAGAGACAGAGACAGAGAGAAGGGAGAGGGCCCAGAGTAGTCTCCATAGTTGCACACATCATTGGTTTTTCCACATAGTTTCATTCTACAGGTGGGCGGGGCTGCACAGGGCAGGAACTGGGCCGGGATCTTCACCCCGGTGAGAACTGAACTGGGGGCACTCCCCAGTTCAGCATATGGGTCCACACAAGTCGGGGCCGGGATTCGATCCTTGGTCCCCGGGGCTGCAAAGTGAGCACTTAACCCACTGAGCCATCCTGGCTTTCCCTAAAAGAATTTAGATAGAGGATTTGCTCCAAGAAGACAGCTATCATCACAAATAACTAAAAACTAGTTCATAGTTTAATAGCTAGTGTGTGATATACAGGAAGGAACCGAGCAAGGTCCCTTTGATCAAAGTTCTGTCTGTGTCCCATTGTTAAAGATGGCCCAGCAAACATTTATTTACCAACATTTGTTTTTCCATCTCCATGGCACATAAGTTCTAACTGCCTGATGTGTCTTCAGGTGCCAGATGCTTCTGGAACCCCCATATGTACATATGTCATAAACTTGGTTATTTGCTCCTGTAAATCTCTCTCATGTTAACTTGGTTATTAGACCAGCCACAAGAACCCAGAAGGGTAGAAGGAAAGTTATTTTTTCTTCCTCACATAGTCACTAACTAGAAGGCACTGGTATCAGGCCTGGCTTGATTAAAATTTCATTCCAGCCACCTAGTAGCCATGTGACTTCAAATGAGCAAATAACCTAACTGAACCTTGGCTTCATCATCTGCAAAACGGGAACAATACTTACCTTGCAGAATTATAAAGATTTAGAAATTAGAAATGTAGAGTACTCTATCAACAATACATGCTGTTACTATTAGTATATTTTTTCCAATGCCCAGACCTCCCAAGAATGACTTCAGGCCTCTTTTCTCAGCTCAGACAAGAGCAATCTTACAATTTGCCTACACTACTATAATAGTGAATGGGTACGAAGTTAGTATGTTATCCAGGCAGTAATGGGTTAATGTCCCAGTTGACAAGAGCCTCTGGGAAAATGCCTTAATTTCAAGGACTGAATCTACTAGATAGCAGACAACAAGTTCTATGGGTGAATGTATACTCATAGGGAGGTGTTTCCCTTTATCTGGGATCTCACAGCAGAAAGAATACAGAACTTTCAGAGCAGAAAGAGATCAGGGGTTGTTGGCTTCCTGTTCCAGTAGGGGTTGGAGCTCAAGGGCTTTGTCTAAGACTTTGCTGATGTCACTTATGGGGATAAGAGGTGAGAGGTTCAAGTTAGGGGAGGAGAGAGGGCCTGAGTGCCCGCTGTGTGTCAACAGCTTTTCCCTTCTCACTGCCCACATGCAACCTCCTATTCCTGCTTCAGAGCCTCCAGTCATCTGGTTAAGTCATTTAGACAAGGCAGGGAGAAGCCTCCCTGGTTCCTGGCACATAATAGCTGCTTAATACGTGTTAGTGGATCTGAACTGCATGCAGGCTATAAAGTTGATGGGAGGGAAGGGGCTTTCTGTGAACTCAGTCCAGCCTGTGGGTGGGTACCACCAAGGAACAAGTGCCAGGAGTGGATAGGGGCCCCACCCTTCCAGGTGTGCCACTGTTGAAACCTGGCAGTCATCCCAGGTTCCTCCCTGCTCCCACTCCTACCAGCCTCCTATTTACTCTGCCTCCTTCTGAAAACTTCAGTCTACTCTGCTTTTTCCCTATCCTCCTCTAGACAACCATTCTTTCCAGCCCAGACATGGCAATATCATAACTGAAATTCTAGCCTGACACCCTGCCCTCTTCCAGCCTATGCACATACCACCTCAGTGTGATAGTTCTGAAAACAGAATGGCAATGATCTTTTTCTCTGCTTAAATATCTATCTACTATGGCTCCCCATTCCCCACAGGATAAAGCTGAAATTCTTGGAAGTGACATGCCAAGTCCCAAGAGATCTCCATGGCTCTGCTTTCCTCTCCAGCTTCATTCTTTTTTCTTTCGTTCTTTCTCTTTCTTCCTCCCTCCCTCCCTCCCTTCCTTCCTTCCTTCCTTCGTTTCTTATTTATTTTATTGTTTGAGAGAAGGTGAGAAAGACAGAGGCAGAGAGAAGAGGGGAGGGCCCAGAGCAGTCTCCATAGTTGTAATCATTAGTGGTTTTACATAGTTTCCTATTCCACAGAGGTAGATGTGGAGCTGCTCAAGGCAGGAACCAAGCTGGGGTCTCCCACATGGGAAGCAGAACCTTTACCACCATCCCAGCAGTTAGAGTTGCATCACAGTTCAGCATGTGGGTTTGCATGGGTTGAGGCTGGGATTCAATTCCTGAACCTCAGGGTTGCAAGGCAAATGCTCAACCTGTTGAGCTATCTCAAAATCCCCACCAGCTTCATTTCTTTTTTTTAAAATATATATATATATTTTTTTAATTTTGACAGAGAGAGAGAGAGTCAGAGTCAGAGAGAGAACTGAACTGGGGGAGCTTCCAGTTCAGCATATGGTTCCGCATGGGCCGGGGCCGGGATTTGATCCCTGGTCCCCGAAGCTGCAAAGCGAGCGCTTAACCCACTGAGCCATCCCGGCTTCCCCCAGCTTCATTTCTTACCCACCAGTCTGCACTGGTCAGACTGAACTGTCCACTCGTGGAAAATGCCAGCTTCTACAGTTTTGCATATATATGGGGTGATCAAGAAATTTACAGAATGAAGGGGGAAAATGGTTATATATTCACCCTTAACCCTAATATACTTTTTTGATCTTTCAATAAGTTTGTTTATACCCTTGAAAAAAAAATTCTTCGATTTTGCCATCACATTGCAGCTTTAACCTGTCATCTGTATTTTTCATAATACAGATTATGAAAAGCTGTTTTTTTCATATTTGGAAACAAACAATGATCAGATGGAGCCAGGTCTGGACTGTAGGGAAGGCGGTTTGATGTTTGGAAGCCACAGTCTGGAAGAGTAGCCCATGCAACATTGTTGTGCATGGGCACGTTGTTGTGCAAAAGCAGCATCCCTCTGGTCTATTTTCTTTTTTTACAGATTCTGTTAACTGTTCCAGCAGACTGGAATAGTACTCTCCAGTTACTGTGACACCTTTATCCTTATAATTGATCAGCAGAAAATACTTCATATCCCAAAAGACAGTAGCCATGATTTTTCCAGATGATTGCAAATACCTTGAATTTCTTAGGGGGTGGTGTCCTTTTCATGCCACTACAAGGACATCCTGCCTTGTCTCAAGCTCATAATGATGAACCCAAGTTTCATCTCCAGTGACAACCTGGTTGAAACCTTCATCTTTGTTCTTTGCAGAGGTTCTAAAACTGTCGTGAACACCTGACATGCTGTTATTTTTGAAGCAGCGTGAGCATTCTTGGGACCCATCTTGCACTGACTTTTGACATCCTTAGATGCTGATGGAGAATATTCAATATGGTTGTAGGTGATACTCCAACCATGTCTGCAAGCTGCTTTTCATTTAGTCTGGCATCTTCCTCTACAAATTTTTCAACTCTTTTGACAATGTCTGAGGAAGTGGTCTCAACAAGGTGTCCTGAATAGAGGAGGATGTCTTCAATCAACTCTCTGCCTTGCTTGAAAAGGCTGTGCCGCTTGTAAACCATGGATTCCTAGGGCAACAGTCCCTATAAACCTCTAACATCTCTTCCAAAATGGTTTGAGATGTTTTTCCCTTGTTTTGTGAGGAACTTAATGTACTGAACTCTAGCTGGTACAACTACTTTTTTGTTGTTAAACTTATTGGGGTGACATTAATTGATATCAATTACATTGTTTCCATTTGTATAGCTGGTACAACTATTATCCCTGTTTTACAGGTGAGGAAACTGAGGCACAGAGCCACACAGCCAGTGAGTGGTAGAGCCAGGCTATGAACCCAGGTCTCTGCGAGCCCAGAGCCCAGGACCCCAGTGGCCCCAGGGAATGTGTGTTGTGTGCGCCAGGTGTGGGAGGAGGCGCAGTGGGCCTCAGGCGGTAGGCTGGGCAGAGCCCATGGCAGGTCCTGAGCAGGTTCCCAAGGCACCTGCCCCTTCCTGAGAAGCACAAGCAGCTCAGGTTCCTGGTGACTGTCCCAAGGCTGGGGCTGACCCAGATGGGATGCGGGGTAGGGTGGGGGACGGAGGCTGTCTGGGTACCACGTTAGTACCTCTCAGGGTTGGACCAGGGTTTGCTAATCCATGTTGGCAGTGTTTAGAGAAGCACTTCAGTGATCAGTGCAGAATCAAAAAGAGGCAGATGGTGAGGTGGTGGTGTCACCAGGAGGCTAACGTGGGTGGCACCACCTTGATGAACTGACAGCGGTGTGCGGTTGGTGTCTCAGGGTAGAATGGAGCCCAGGTGCCTGACAGACATCTGAGGCTTTTGACATCCTTAATTCATGGGTGCAGTGTGGCTGTGTGGCTGTGTGGCTGGCACTTACGTGTAGTGTACCTGCTAGTCTGCTGAGCTTACCCTGTCCTATTGGGCAGCTAAGAATAGGGGAGGCCACAGGATTGTGCAGTGAGGAGCAGAATAAACCATAAGAGTTGTTTGATGTATTTAAATGGCACCAGTCTTCAGCTGACTGCATCTGAGGGCACTGAACAGGACAGCTGGTGCATCAGTTCCCTCTCTCAGTCATTCATTTATTCTTTGATTTATTCAACAAATGAGTGCTGCCACATAATAAACATATTCAGATATGCTCCCTGCCTTGCAGAGCATACATTCCAGGGGAGAATGCATTTTCCAGTTTCCTTGGTGATTAGTCCCCCTTTCAAAGTACTGCCTTTCAGCAGGTGAACACCATTTTCTTCGCAATAATTTCAAGTGTGCTAGTTTCCTAAGTGAGACTTTGGGTTGCTGCAGGGTTGCCTCTGCCCATAATGAGGATTTCCATTCTCAAAGATTGGAGGAAACTCAGACATTAATTCTCCACTGCTCTCCGTCTGCCAACAAAAGTCCAGCCAAAAGATAGGAAAGGGAGGGAGTCTGGTAATGGGTATAGAAGAGATACTTTTCATTCATTTCTCTGAGGCTGCCTGTAGGCTCATGGGCATCTCCTGTGTCTTAGGCCCTTCATCAAACCTTGGGAAATACGCTGCCCTCAAGGCCTTGAAGCCCTCATTACACTATGTCGTAAGCATTGATATCTTTTTAATTGCCCCAACTGACTGAGGGTGTCTTGAAAACAGAGACCAGACCTCGTTCATTTTTTCACCTTCCTGGCACATATCTGTGTCTAGTCTAGTCCATGCGTACCAATCACTTCTGCCGTGGTCCCACACAGCTCTCTCTGGATGGTCTTCTCCAGGAGAAATGTAGCCTTTTCTGTCTCTGCCCAGTTCAGACGTCACCTCCTGCAGAAGCTTCTAAAATCAAAGGAATCTCTCACTGTGCATGTTGTTCCCTCTTATCTCAAGAAGCTCAGTCTGGTAGGGGTTTAGAAAAGCAAACAAATGAGTACAATTCATGTGGTGCTAAGAAAAATGGTGAAAGATTTTAAAATGGACAAAGGATTGCTGTGTGTTCTTTCAGTGGAATATTGTATGTTGTCTGGGGTCTGGGTTATCTGATTCTGTAGGGATCTGCACATTGAGATGTCTTTTGCTGGGTTATAACTCGACAGAGATGGATGTTAACTTGTGGAGGACTGATGAGGGTGCAGGTGTTCTCTGTCTGATGTGTGATGCAAACTGTTTCTCTTCATGGCACTTCAAATTAATTTTGGCCAATAGAAAAAAAATCTCCAAAAATCCATTTCTCGTTTGAAACAGTTGTAAAATCTTATTTTGTCCCACTTTAATTAATGAGATATATAAGAATAAAACATTTTACCTATAGGAGAGTCATGATTTTAGTACCATTTAAAAAAAAGATTTATTTTTATTGTTTTTGACAGAAACAGAGACAGAGAAAGGGGGGAGGGCCCTGAGCAGTCTTTATAGTTGAATGTCACTAGTTTTCGATATAGTTTCACTCCACAGGTGGGTGCAGGGCTGCGCAGGGCAGGAACCAGCTGGGGGGCCTCCTGCATGGGAGGCCCACCCCCCTGAGCCAGGAGCCTCACACACGGGAAGCCCACCTGGGGCGGGAGCTTAACCAGGGGCCTCCTACATAGGAGGCTTACCCCCATGATAACCGAACTGGGGCACACCCCAGTTCAGCATATGGGCCTGCACGGGCTGGGGCCGGGATTTGACCCTCAGATCCCGGGGCTGCAAGGCAAGCTCTCAACCTGCTGAGCCATCCTAGCATCCCTGATTTTATTACCATTTTGAAAGTTGTCCTTTAATAGTGGTAATAGCTATCTGTGGCAGAGGTAGTGATAATACTTTCTGAGTTTTGTGTCAGGTACTATGTTGAGGGTTTTATAGGTGTTGCCTTATTTAATTCTCATGACAACTATATATGGTATTCTATTACCAGTCCCATTTTACAGATATAGATACTGAGGTCAGAGGTTAAGTAACTTGCCTAAGGGCTCAAAGGTAGTAAGTGGCCTATCTGAAATTTGTACCGAGACCCAGGATTTGACACAAAGATTTGTACTCTTTAACTACACTGTAGGGATAAGGCAATCAAAAGAGATTGGGGAATCTGGTAAGGTCTCCTGCAAGAGGATGTATGAGCCAAGTTTCAAACGATAGGCACTGGTGTAAAGGAGAAAGGAGGGAGGGTTTTCCAGGCACAAGTTAGCATGTAGGGAGGAGGAGAGGTCTGAAACAATGTCCTGCATTTAAGGAACTAAGAAATTCAGCTGGGTTGGAGAGCAGGGTGTGGGCTGAGACTGGCAAGAGATAAGAGTGAAGAAGTTGGTATACAGGAGCTGATCAAGAAAGGCACTGTGGGTCAAGCTAAGGAGTTTGGACTTTATCCTCAAATTAGAGGATTTTAAGGAGCGACATGATGAGATGAGTTTTATTATTTTTACCTTTATTGCTTTTATTAAAGTTTTAAGATAGCTGAAAGATTTGGCTTTTTTAGAGAAATCATTTTGGCAGCAGCACTGAGGCAGGATAGGTGTTGAGAAGAGGTAGGGAGGCTGTTAGAAGCCAGGCTGATGGCAGGGAAGGAGAGGATGGAAAGGAGGAGCAGTGAGGCAGTTTCATCGACACAGTTGGGAACATGTGGGTACTTGGGGACAGCTGGGGGCACAGGTGGAAGTTCAGGAGCCCTCCAAAGTGCCCAGCTCAGAAAACTTCCCGCTGCAGGCCTGTGCTTGCCCATTCTTAGCATTTGAGAAACATCATAGTACTTAGAATTTAAAAGGAAAAGTGTTATCAAAAAGTGTCTATAGCTCCCATTCTGAAAAGCATATAAAAGCAGGACTGACACAAAAACACCCAGGCCCTTTTCTTTTGGCCTTAAAGAAAAACAAAAGCAATTAAGAGAAAGAAAAAGAAAGATAAACCAGTGACACCATTATAAACCTCTTGATAATTATGCACATGCAGATTGTCAGCACAGCAGGTGATTTTTAAATCCCTGCCTAGTTTCCTTCTTGGCTTCTTAGTGGCTGGTGGCCACTTCCTCTTGGGATCTGGCCAGAGTAAGCTCAGGAAATGCAAACTTAATTTTGGAATCAGGAAAGCATATTAGAAAGGAAACCCACAAATGAAGAAATCACATTATGAATTTCAGAGCCAAAGAAAAGGATGGTTAAGATTGTGAATTTGTTGGGGATAGGACCGTTTACTCACTTTGATGTAGTACCCTAGTGATTGGCTTGCTAATTCGTTATTCACCCTTCAAGATTACCCAGGATTCAGAAGACTTCCACTTTGTTTTGAACTTCCATCCACTATACCAGGGGTGGCCAACTTTTCTGTATATAAGATCTTTTTATCTTAAAAGTGTGTCGCGATCAACTTGTTGTCATAGGCGTAGTCTAAGGGGGAAGAAGGGGTGTGAAATGCATACTATGTTTATACACTGTGTTTCAGTATAAGGTGCATTCCAGCGAGGTATGGGTAGATACGTAAAATATATGTTCAAAACTACTTTTTATTTTTTAAATCACTTATTAAGTTTTTGAGATATAGGCTCATGAAGAAAATAAATTTCCAGACCCAACTTTTGATAGCAGCATTCCGTACATGCGTTACCTAAAAAATTCGATTTTCCGACACTTTTTCAAGATAGAGTTTTACTAACTTAAAATGCAATTTAATTTTTTTATCAACTGCAATGTATAAGTTGTACTATTTGTTCGTAAATATGAAAAAGTTGTTATAAAAATGCACAGTATGGCTGATAATTTGATTTCAATATTTCACTTTTGCGGTTTTTTTTTTTGGGCCAGGAAAATTTATCATGAAAGAATAATATGACTTACTTTTTGCTAATCTATCAATAGCTCGCTGAGTACACCTCGTACTAAAATATAGATATACGGCTTATCTACCTACGTAAAAAACAACAACAATAATTATTTAAAGGGCCAAAAAACTCACGTCCAGGGGAATTAAAAGAACATGGATAATTATTAACAATA
>PVKE010020667.1:0-27270 GCA_004027555.1 Craseonycteris thonglongyai | reverse complement strand
CTAGATCTCTAACACATCCAATAAAAAAATGGCATGTAAACAAGTTTTGTCGTGCTCAGGAAGGTAACACTGTGCCTCACAATCCCTTCTTGATTATATCTTAGAGGAATCAGATAAGATATGTGAAATTGATTATAAAGGACTGATCATCTGGCTTCTTGATAATACAAAAGTGCTTCCATCTGTGATTTCTTCTCTTTTGGCTGTTTGGGCACTCAATAACAAAAGAGAGTGCTGAGAAAATAAGGTAAAATTCTGAACTGAACTTTATTCCCAGTAAAAAAACTTCAAAAACAAAACAAATCAAATAACCTCTGAGAGATGTACAAGAAGACACACTGAAACACCTAAATTGGTTGTGTAAGGATGGTGCCATTGTGGGTAAAATTTTCCATGTCTGTACCTTATAAATTATAACCATATTATCAAGTTATATTTAAATAAAAATAATGAAAGATAGTTGAGAAATTAAGTTAACTCTTAATGATTTCAAATTTTTTAACCATCCCGGATTTATTTTCTACGGAAAAAAAGGGAAGATGCCTACGTAGCTTGACTACATAAACAAATACAAAAATATCTCATAATTATTCCCTTCTTCGTTGTCTGTGTAAAAAAAAAAAAAAAGGAAAGGAATAAAGGAAATGAAAGCCATGAGGTACACACTCACAAACCAAAACCACAAGAAAAATAATCTAAAACCAGACTATAGGAGGCAGGAGAAAAGCAAGACTCTCTACACAAGAAGTGATTTTGCAACACTAATAGGGTAAACCCACATTCCTGCCACAAGCCTTGTGCTTGCAAACAGGCCACACAGCCAGCGGTCTTCAAAGCGCTCCTGCCAAGAACCAAGATAGGAAGAGAAATCAGAGGTCTCAGGACTTGGACTGAGCCCCAATCTGATTCTGATTTTGACAAAACAATGTCCTGCTGGGGTGTACTTATTAAGGTGGTCAGAAACCCAGTTAAATGGATGATTACAACTTTTATAGGAAAATCCTAAAGAAACACTGCTTTGAATATGGGCCTCTGTAGTTAATAATGAACTATCCCTAGTATTGAAATGTACATGCTTTCTCTGGAGAGTCATCCATGTAATGAATAGCAGGGAGAAGACAGCATCACCTTCAGAAATAATCTAGATATATGCCTACAGCAAATCTCTTTTTTTGTAAACTAAAGTTTGTGTGAATGTTATGAGTCTAGTTTCCTCTCAAAGTCAAAGTGCCATGTCATCTTAGATTTGAAGACTGAACTTGGTTTTCAAGGGCTCAAGAATTACTTAGGAGTTGTTTTAAAGGCACCGTTTTTTTCACCAAGCCCTGGGAGTGCCCAAGTGAAACTACCTTGACCAACAATTTCCTACACAAATCCCAAACACTGTATCTCAACCCCCAAAGTCTCCTTAGGAAGCACTCTGGTTTTGTGTTCCAGAACATTCAAGAAATTACTCATCCCACAGAGATTTGAGTAGGTACCTGAAGAACTGGCTGTGCCACATCCATTTTCTTCCTCACAGAGGATGTCATAGTCTTACTAAGACATTCTTTATCAAACAGGAAGTAAAACAGCATTCTTTTCTATGTTTGAAGTTTTCTATTCTTATACCAGGAATACTTTTTTTTTCCCCTAGCTAGAATATACCTTTTAAATTCAATTCCTAGATAATGCTTTTCTCTAAGTTATATAAATTAGCCTCCATTAAGGCGAGGGTAACATAACCAGGTGAATAATCTATCCACAAGCTGCCAATTATTTACTTCATCACCTCACCTAAATACAGCACTAAGAAAATCATGCTTTCCATTAAATCTATTATAGGTATGCTGATAACCTACACTAGAGCTCAGTATTTTTTGGCATGGTTCTTACTGAAACCTGCTTCTTTCAACACAGCCATTATGCCTCTAGGTCTTAGTAAAGACTATTAGTATGAGTTCATTCTCCTTATAAAGATTTACTGATATTTAAGATAAACAGTAGTGATCATTATAACGTAAATAGCATAAATAAATGTTATGAGCTTCCTTTTCACTTAGAAAGCAGTATTTATTCCAAGTACAGAAAACTGTAAATTTCTATAAGTAAAGCACCAATTATTGTATGATTATAAGCAATACTATAAGAGCAATATGAGCATTTACTAGAATTATTCAAAACATTAATTGCAAGCGCCAATATTTGGATTTAAGTAGAGTTTTTTCTCTAGAACCCTTAACCCTGAGAGGTAGTGCAGCACAGAAAAATTCATGGAAGTTTTGGAACCCAACAAACCACAATTCAAATACTGACTTATGCCATTTACCATGTGTATAATCCTTAACAAGTTATTTAACCTCTCCTTGCCTTACTTAGTTCCTTCATCTATAAAATGGCAATGATATACATATACCACATTGAGATTTTAAGAAAGTAAACAAGAAAATATACATAAGGCACATATGGAAGAGTCTGGCCCATAAGTAGGTGCTTGATAATTACAGCAATTATTATAATCATTATTGACACTGCAGAGATCAACCAACTAACTCATAACAGTCACAGAAGTGAAGTGCTCAGGACCTTCGAAATATTGCAAAGACTTTGTTTTATGGATGTCTTTAGTCTTCTAGGTTCCACAAGTCCAGACAGTATCTCTGTCATTCGTCTGTATCTTAAGACTCTTCTGTTGGTACTTTCTTGACACTAGTGAGAGGCAAGCGGATGTCAATTACTGAGTCAGATTTAACTGATACATAAAGTACTCAGACTATGAGAAACACTTTGGGAGGCTTTGTCAAATTTTTCAACAGCTAGTCAGTGAGTATTCATTGAGTCCACTGCGTATACAACTATGTACTGGAAACATGCCACAAACATTAATGACCAAACATAATCCCTGCCCTCAAAGTTTCTCATCTAAAGGAAAGAAAAAAAAAGAAAGAAAGAAAAATGTAGGAAAATCTAATATTTCTTAGTAAACAGTTGGCTGAAGATGGTTATGCAGAAGGGTTGGTAGACAACTGATGTTAATTAGAACAGCTTCTCTGAATCAGTTTTGAAACAGGAGAGAATAGAAGGGATGACTAATAAATGAGAGGCAGTTATAAATATAAATTAAAATGCGGACACTGAATGTAGCAACAGTGTGACAGTGTATCACAGGATGAAATAAGTCATCAGCGAAAAGCAAAATTTCATGAAAATTTTGAGAAGGAAAAGAATAACAGTTGTAAACTTTGAAAAGAGTTACTGATGTTGGGGTGATAATAGCCTGCTCTGGAAATTTAATAAAATAATAAAATGAACATTTGCTATATTAAGTCCTTTGCTAACTATTTAATCCAAGGGTAGGGAATTACTGCGTGGAGATAATTTATTACCAAGACCAAGTTTCCATAAAACCATGGGGTAAGTCACATCACCTTTCTGTCATTTGGAGTAAACCTATGAGTTTAACTTTTGGATTTTCTAGGAAAAATAAAATATCCAAAAAGGAGCTAACATTTAAAGAATAACATGTACATGTACCCACAACTGTTTCAATACTACATGGTAAGTTAACAGTATTCCCGGGGCAATCCTGATCTTCAGTGGGGATGAACAAGTTTGCTTCCCTGAAGACATGGGGGCCCCTTCTCAAGCCCAGACACTCACTGCCCCTCTGACTGGTCCAACATATCACTCTAGCTCCCTTTCCAGATGCATCCTGTATAATAAAGCATTCCATTTTTCAAAATTTGTATCTACATCGCTAAAATACACATTTTAAGGACAAAACATATCACTTTAGTTAGTAATTATTCCACTTCAAACTTCTCTACCTTGTCCATCATAACAATGTACATGCTATCTAACTGCAAAAGGATATGCTGAGATTAGTCAATTTGTGCCCAAAATCTAGTGCAAACTTTCACTCACTTATTCCCTATGAATCTATCAAGCACCAGATGGCAGAGGGTATAAAGAAGTTAACTATCCTTACTCTTACAGGAGATACTCTACAGCAAGCTTGCCCAACCTGCAGCCCATAGGTTGTAGGCGCTCAGGACAGCTTTGAATGCAGCCCAACACAAATTCGTAGACTTTTTAAAGCTCATTAGCTATCTTTATGGTCAGTATATTTTATGTGTGGCCCAACACAATTCTTCTTCCAATGTGGTCCAGGGAAGCCAAAAGGTTGAACACCCCTGCTTTACAGATTAGCGATTAAAAAAGAAAATTAGTACCCACACACATTCCAAGAAGATTTTGCCATCCCCGGGACTTGCTCCATAGAGATAGATCTTGTTTTCAAACCCAGACTCATACCTGGAGCAGCTCTTTCAGATAAAGTCAGTTCTACCTTTCTGCCTTTAATGAAGTTACTGTTCGTTCTGTTCTTTTTAGCTTTTCCCTTTTAAGATTATAAAATAAACAAATATTCATTTTGGAAAGTGAAATGTAAAAGACAGGAAAATAATATTCACTACCAACCCTTCTGTTAATAGTTTAGCTAATATTTCCATGAAGTCTATTTCTTCCAGGTGTTTCTCTATAACTCTCTTTAAACATGATTAAATATAATTCTATATACAATTTTCTACTTTATTTTCCCTTATCATTCTTGTTGCTATCATAAGAATGTATTATCGCTTACTTAACCACTTCTTCCCTGTGAAACAGAACTGTTCCCATTGTTTCAATATTTACAGAAACTGCATGATGAAAACCTCGGTACATAAACCATCATCTGGGGATCCGACTACTTCCTTGAAACAGAGCATCAGGAGTGGCATTCCTATGTGATGTGGAGTTGTCCACTGGAAAACTGTCTGATTGTTACCAACCAATGTCACCCCATTAAATTTAACAATAAAATATAATAATATTAAAAAAAAAAAAAAAAAAAAAAAAAAAAAAAAAAAAAAAAAAAAAAAAAAAAAAAAAGGAGTGGCATTCCTAGGCCAAAAGATACGATCAATTGACTGTAAGTCTCCTAATAAGGGAAACCAAAAGGACTTTCAAAAACTACCGATTTACACCACAAACCAGGCGTTCATGAAAATGCTCTTTCATCACCACCTAATTAACAAACGGCAGACTCTCAGTCATTTATTCATTTTACTAATTTTATGAGTATAGGTAGAAAATGGCATATTACTCCAGTTTCCACTTGTATTTTTTACATTTCAGAATCGAATCTATTCTTCATGAAAGCTAAAATGAGACTTGGTTTTAGAGTTCTTAACATGGGTAGGTGGCCCATTACCTTGGGTCCAGCATTCTGGTCTTTCTGGCCAAAGTTTAGTCAACTCCACCTCATCACCTCAGGAATGGGGGCCATTCCCAACAACATTCTAAGCAGCAGACAGCTTCCCGGGAATACACACCCCTCATTCTACCCAGGCAACACCCCCCCCACCCCATATTCCAGAGGCAGCTCAGTGGAGTCACAACATCAGCCTGTACTACTTTTTACCTCCTCATAACTGGCTAAACAAGCCAGAAACAATGGGTTATGGTTTACAGCTCCACAGAAACTCCAGCGTCTTAAGAACTTGTTCCTCTTTTCTTCCTAGAACCCATGAAATAGTTCAAGGTAGTTTATCATCAAAGTTGCCTAGTATGAGTACTTATTTATACCATATACTGAGTCTGTGTATGTGAGTATGAAGTGCATATATTCTTACCCTTAATAATTAAGCTACCATCAGATACATATCATTCTATGTGTATGTATGCATGTGTGTGTGTGTATATACATATATACATGCACATGTACATATATACATACCGGTATGTATGTGTGCTGTCTGGAAAGTATCCAGCCATGTAATATGAAAAATAGAGGAATTTATGGCTGAATTATTTTTGGACAGCCCGCATTTAAACATACATGCTCTTAACCTTAAATACTTGTTTTCCTAAAATGTGAAAAGATACAAGCATTTCACTGCTATTGGTTCAAAACAGTGACAGCAATAAAATAAAAACAAAGTCATGGAAAACTGACCGTTCTGTTCTTCAGAGAGAGAGAGAGAGAGAGAGAGAGAGAGAGAGAGAAATGCAAGAACCATGAGGCCCAGAATTAAAGAAAGAACTTAAAAGTAACTTCAAAGGCATGTCTTCTATAAAATTATCTGAAGCATGGAAGGTTCACACAAGGAACCTGATAGCAAGTTGTAAGTTTCTAATGTTGCTTATATCTGATGAATCATGAAGATCACTGGTCAAAGGCTCTATGAGCCAAGGCTGAAGACATTAAGCCCCAAAACTAGTCCCTTACCAAGATTCACTCCTAAATACACTGGTAGCTCTAAGCTACTTTCCCAACCTTCATGATCTTCCAGATGCATAAAAGCTGGACTAAGAGAGAGGTGATGGGATATTTAGCCTTCAGTGGTTTTAAACTTTAAAGCAAGTTTATTAGTAATAGTCCATAAACTCAACACTGATTTACAAAAGGCTTGAAGTGGCCTTAAAAAAAATAAAAGCCTCAGCTACTGTGGTTCTATCTAATGAATAACTTGTTTACTGGGTTTCTCCAGAGACAGTACTCTTGGGACAGGACAACCAGTAACTCACTCAGTCCTGCCTCCAGAGCTTTTCACCAGCCTTTGCTTAGGTTTTTCTTGTCTAAATTCAAAGCTTCCCACTCTTATTATAAGATTACACATATTCTTAGACTTTACTCAAGGAGATTAATACATTCTGCTTTGTGTCACTTTTTTCCTACAACACAAGAACATATGAACAGTCTTCAAATGAACAACACAGTAGGCATCTATTCATTTACATGCTGACCTTTTAAGTCATATTCCTGAAATACATTAAGTAAACTATGCCTGGTAAAAGAGGAAGGAATTAGAAAGCAAGATTGTATGGTATGTCTCCTCTCCTCATAAATGCATACCTACTTTTACCCTGAAATCCTTATGAAATTCATAATATATTAACAATCCAAATATTGTCCAAAAGATACCTCAAAACTTCCTAATTATCAAACTACTTTAATTGATTGTAATCAAAGATATTTATTTTAAACATTCTTCAGCCCATTTTCTATAATAAAAAAAATAATATGGCATCCATCACAACACTGGTAGACTAAGTTAATTCAGTTAAAAGCCAACCATTTAAACAAAGCAGCAGTACAATCTGACAGTGTGACTGTTCAAGACTAACCAAAACACTCCAGCCAAAACAAATCTACTAAACTGTGGAAAGAAATGTATGTGCCTTTTCAAAGTCACTCTTAATCTTACTAGAGAAAACAATCACATAGTAGATAAGATTAAACACTGATGCATTAAAAGAGTTTAACAAAACAGAATGAAGATAGGTAGGTAGATAAATGATTGATAGACAGACAGACAGACAGACAGACACAGGTTTTTAAAGCTACCTTACCTACCAAGTGCTTCCAACAGTCATGAGTCCTTCGGGAGACAGCATTTTAATGAACCGACTACATGCATCTCAGAGGCTCAACCCACATTTCCTGATTTCTATGACAAAGATTGTCATTAACCTACCAAGATCACCAGGAATGCAGTACTAGTGTGGCCACACTTAAATAAACCTTTCATCTACTTGAGCAAAACAAAAACACTGTGAAACTGGTATGGCCAGTCATACAACTTCGCACTATTATACAGTAGTTTCAGACGAGCCCGCCTGACTAATCAGCGTACCTGACACTCATACAGGAAAGCTGAGCACGTGTAACGTGCATGAACTTGGAAAAGTAAGAACTGATCAATTCAAGTAACTTTTAGAATAATAACTTAGTGTAAAATTATGAAAACCACCCAATGAATACAATTCTAGATTAAGTCCTGTGGATTATATGTAATTGCTGTATTATGATGCAGAAAACAACAGACTTTGATTTTTCAGTTAAAAAGGTCTTTACTAAGTTGTTCTATGAGACAATTCTTAAGTTTCTGACATTCCTGGATACAATTTTTTTTGTTCTACATCTCCTTTGTAAACATCATTTGTAAACTTGATTCCATGAACAAAGACTTTTACCATCCTAAATTACTTAAAATTTCCTTAAAGAATTCTAAATGAAACAAGTGGTTTCTAGAATACTGGCACTTGTCCTTATTATAGAAAACCTTTATTAATACCGATTAAATAAGCAAGGAATGCTTATAAAAACAGGGATTAGGAAAACAAAAAAAACACCTCAGCAATATTCAAGACCATGCACACAACTATTAAACTACATATACAAATAAAAATATGCTTTTCACATTAAAGAGTTTTAACATGAAATATAACTTTTAATTTGCATTTCTCTGATATCAAACCAGATACTCCACCAAAATAATTAAAATTAAAAAGGGGGGGAAATGAATAAGACTGACAATATCAATTTGTGATGAGAATGCATAGCAATTAAACTCCCCATACAAGGAGTTGGCAGGAGTGTAAACTTGGACACTCAAAAAACTGACTGGCAAGACCTGTAAAAGCTCAACATGCATTATTCTCAACACCCAGCAATTTCGAACTTGGGTATATTTTCAAGAGAAGTGAGTACTAAAAAATGTATAAACCAAAACCTTGTAAAAGAATGTTCACAGCATCTTTATTCATTAACAGCCCAAATTGGAAATGACCCGATGTCCATCAACAAGATTAATGCACAAATTTTAATGTATTCATTCCATGGGATACCACACAGCAATGAAAACAGTCTGACACTAAATGCTACAACATGGATGAATCTCACAGATGTAATGCTGGGTAAAAGAAGCCTGATACCAAAGAGTACATTCTATATGATTCCATTTTTAAAAAGTTCAATAATAAGCAAACAAATCAAGGGAAGATAGAGCGATCTATCTATAGGAATCCAGATTAGACAGCAGTTATCTAAGGGGAAGATGAATACAAGAGAGCCTTCTGAGGCACCAAAAAATGTGCAGCATACTGATCTGGGTAGTATGTACAAAGGTGTATTTACATACATGTATGTATTTATATATATATTAAAAACTCATCCAAGTCATATCGCATCTTACCGGCTTCCTGCCCTTCAATAATTATTTAAATTCTCAAAACCTTTTTAACTTCACAAGGATGGAGATAATACCTATGATACAGGGTTGATAGTAAGACTTCAAAATATTTAAAAAATAGTAATTTATATTATTACCTGATTTCTTATTTGAAGCAAATGAGGAACATGGTAAAAGGATTTATAAGTGCCATTAATAAAATGCAATAGCTGACAGTCATGGAAAAAGAATAAGACACAAGAAATTAAATTTGGAGAAGTCTGATGCTATACAATATAAAAGCAAAAAGTTGAACATAGATCAACAAAAATCCATGTGTTGTCACCAAAAAAAGGATAAACTACATTTATGTAATCTTAAAAGGCATGAATGTGTATAATATACTTAAAGATTTCCAGTTAAAGTGATTAGATAAAATGAAAGCAATTCTAACACCTGAGGGTTGGTTATCTTCAATTATCTGGAAAAAGCAGTTATGCAAAGCAACTAGATAAAAAATTAATATAGTAATTTTTCTTTCCTAAATAAAAACTTTGATTAGCTAATTTGCTTTAAAGCTTTTCATATTCCCATTTACTTAAAAACAGTCAGCATAGAAAATAGCTCTAAACTAAAAAGAGATTTATTTACATCCCAAATTGCCCATAAGCAGTATAGCTTTTAATTATAAAAAGCAAAGTCTATGTTTAAATTATAACTTTAGCACTGGCATTATATTTTTAACGTATCATTTCCTGGATTTTCTCTTATAATAATGGTCAAAAGTAAAATTATTATGACCCATAAGTTGTTTCTGCATATAGAAACAACAACATAAAGCTTTCTTACCAAAACAAAACAAAATCTAACTTTTACTGACCAATACACTATCAGAATGCTAAATTAAAGTAAAAAGCTTAAAATAACCTAACACAATAGAGTATAGCACACAAGTAATCATAAAAAATCATTTAAATCTTTCAATTTTACTACAGCTAATATAGGTCTTTGAATTTATTCTAATTCAAAATTCTAGTTTGCTCAAATATAAAATACTATGAAGAACTTTAAACTAATTTGAAAAACTACAACCGTATATATAAATTACATGTGGAGATGTTTTCCTTTTTATAGTTCTCTTCAATTCACTAAGAAAATTCATAGCTAGAAGTAACTGAACTATTCCTTCCTTACACTAAAATGTCTAAAATATTACTGGAGTGTATTAATTTGTGTCAACTTTTTAATAGCCGAATAACACTTTGATGTTGTGTATTATATCTGCATTTTTTCTGGCATTAAACTGCACACTACTAAAGAAGCCCAAGTAAAAATCAGACTTGATCTAAGTTAATTTTAAGTTCGGCTTTAATTTTCATTTAAGCTTTAACTTTAAATGCTTACATTTAAATTTTCTAAAGCAAACTCTCATATTCAGAGAGGCAGCAATCAAATATATTGTTAACAAAACCATTGAGATGCTATCGCCCCAGCAAAGGCAGTGTGAGGAGCTGCATTTTCACACAGAGAGACAGACCAGTTACCGTTTTTAACACCAAGTCATGACTTACATCATGACATGAATAGAAATACTGACAAGGTTAGAATGCAACGGCTCCTTAAGGTCAACAGGATTTACTTTGACATTCATGTTACATGAATCCATTCATTAAGGTTTCAAAAAACAATATCATCCTCACTTACGTGAGGATGATGGAAGCCATTTTAAGATACATAAATCAACTATTTTACTAAAAATCCATGTATATGGTACACAGTAACTACAATCAGAAGGGCTGGGGATGAAACCAACACGACTACTTACAACTAAAACTGGACAAATATTTCAAATCTTTTTAACTCTCTAGGAATTAAAAAATTTTTAAAAACTAGTTAATTTTTTCAGTTAAAGAAAAACAATTACATTCATGCTTAAGCAGAGAATACCTGCGCCAAGTTCAGCCTACTGTGAATTAAAATGGCTAGATCTGTAAGCAGGTTTAAAACTATACTCAATAATTAAAAGAAAACCACCTACACTTGAATATGTTTCTCAAGACCACAGCAAATTACAATCTAACTGAGTCTAGGTCAGGAACACCGGTCTGACTAAAACTTTATCCCAACTTATTCCTAATTCTAGATGTAAAAATGAATCTTTTTCTGTGGAGGTGGACAGAAATTTCTACCAAAATCCCCTTTGACTGTTTTATTGTATGAGTATTAAGGTATACCCATTAAGAAATATCACAATTAAAATAGATTTTAACACCACGTTTTGATGCTTATATCAAATTAATTTTTTCCATTTTGAATAACTCAAAGGTGACCACTGCTTGCTTTGTTGCTCTGAATACTATTAAGTCTATTTAGTCTTTAAAGATCAAACTCCAAGAGTCCATGGTTCAGAGAAGCACATGCGTTACAAAAGCTGGGAAGTGGTTGCTTAAAACCAGTCAAAAGGGCTGAAATCATCACATTTTGGAGATGGGAAATAATTTTTATTCAGAGTACAGGGTCTAGATTTTATAGTCATCACCTCAAGCCATCAGGGCAGGACTGAAAGGTAAATAGTATGACCTTCATTTTACAAAGAAACAAAGAAAATTAAAGAACCTGCCTACAGTCTCACTGCTAGAAGCAAGGATTCAGACCTAAGATTTCATACCTGTTCCAAACTCCAGGTTCTCTTCACTCTACCATTGTCCACTTCAGAGTTTGGCTGCTTCATTTACCTAAGAGCTGGCAGGACCAGTCTTCTCCAACTGCTGGCAAGGCATGCTTTTTTTTTTTAATAGCTGACTTGGATGAACTAAAAGACTGAAACCCAAACTGCACAAAGTCAGGAATGATCAGAAGCGTGCACCATTCCCAGACCCCCTTCCGCTCTGTGCTGCTGCAGGAGCAGAAAGGTCTCCTGAACCCACGGGGGAAAGTGCGAGGCAGCAAACGCTGCTCTGTCCTGGGTCCTGGCCTCAGAGGTGAAGCTTTTCTCAGTAGCAGCAATCACTTCCCTTCTCCAAAACCACAGCGAGTAACCGGCTTGGTTAGTCTCTTTCGCACGTGGCCAATGTGAATATCCATGTGCCGCAAAAAGTTCACTCCAAACTCCAATATTTCACAGCACCATTCCTGAAGCGTTTGCAGTTCACCAGTGTGCCAGGCATGGAAGTCTGAGAGCCAGCAGCCCAGCACTTCTGCGGACACAGTCAACACCAGTACGCCGATGGTCATCACCGCCTGCACCTGTCAGGTTGGCAGTGCTAAGAGGCCCCCAGACCTTTCTGTCAGAAAGCTCGGATTCTTCACCCAGGCCAGACGACAGCATGCCACCTGCCTGACTAACCCGGAGTACGATTTTCTATGGTCAGTTATACTATCTATGGTCAGTTACCCAGGAGTCTCCAAACTTTTCAGCCCGCGGGCCGCATTAACTATCAAACAGCAGTTTGGGGGCCGACTACACACTCAGGTCCAAATAAAAAAGAATCAAAACATAGATGTCGCTTTTAGTTATTTATTTAATATTATTTTATTCAGATAAAAAGGTCTCCACGGGCCGGATGAGAGGGCCTCGCGGGCCGCAGTTTGGAGACCCCTGATTACACTATCATGCAATAAAAGCTTTAAAAATAAATACGCTTATCAATTGTAAATGTCACATCTTCCTTGCACTGTTTCCTGTATTTCGTGTCATTTCTCTCCTCTTTTACTTTCAGCTGCTCCTACCCCAGAGTCCAGGTCGCCACAATTTCACCGTTCAATAGCTAACTCGTCTCTCTCATCTCTAGAATCCATTCTATACAAACTAATCTTTAAAAGAGCTCTTATCGCATCAAACTCTGCTCAGACGCTCCACGACTCTATACTGTACAATGCGTTTTTAACACTTCTTTTAACTTTGAAGGCCGAACTTCTATCCTATTTATTCATCCAGCCTTATTTCCTATTTCAGATGGACACCAAAGAACAAAATCAGCATCTAGAATGAAACAGTCACCAGTCAGCCCGAGTCAGCCCTCCCGCTTCCGACCTGCACTTGTCAGCTTGTCCTCTGAGGGTGTCCACTCGTCATTCCCACATTAAGTCTTTCAAGAGTCCCCGTTACTTACGGTATGTGAATAAGGCCAAACTCTTTTAACAAGATTCAAAATTCTCTATGATCAGGCCCCCAACTATAGTTGCTCTCTTCTCACTACAAGCAACACACAGCCTGTCCTCTACTGACCAAACTCTACACTTTCCTAAGCGCAAGCACCCAGCAGCCTTCGCTGTACCTACCTGTGTGCTACTGTTTACCTTGGATCCACAACCCCATTATTGCTACCTATTAGCATCCTTCCCATGTTTCAAGGTTCTGCTTCTACTTCTAGATCCTTCCTTGACCCTACTTCTGAGAACCAGATCTCTCGAGTCTGTGTTTCCACAAAACTTTCTTTAGACCAGGGGTCCCCAACCTTTTTAGCACCAGACACGGGTTTCACGGAAGATAATTTTTCCACAAATAGGGGGGTGGAAGGAGAAATGCTTTCCAGATGATAAAGCACATTATATTTATTGTGCACTTCTTTGCTATTATTATTACATTATACTATATAATCATTATATACAACTAATCTAACGCCGTTATTGATCTGACAAGAGGGCAGAGCTCAGGCGGTAATGGGAGGGATAAGGAGCAGGTGTAAATACAGATGCAGCTTTGTTCGCTTACCCGCTGCTCACCTCGTGCTGCGTGGCCCGGTTCCTAACAGGCCGTAGACGGGATGAGTCCGGGTCCGTGGCCCAGGGGTTGGGGTGCCTACTTTAGACTGTTTTCAAACTCTGTTGTGTGTTTTAGCTATATTGGTACACACATTTCATTTTCTCCTTTAGAGCATGAAGCTCTTAAGGCGGGGTTTTGGCTTAGTTTTTACATCAATGCTAATATCTTATATCATAGTATCTCCTTTGAAATACCTGTTACAATAAATACAATAAACGGACTGCATTCTGGATCCTTTGCAAAACCTATCAAACACTGTACCAGGCAGATATGCACACCCCCTTGAGCCAGGGGCCGAACTGGGGGTGGGGGAGAAGCAAAGTGGGGACCCCCCGCATGGGAAGCACACCCAGTTCAGCATATGGGTCTACACAGGCTGGGGCCTGAATTCAATCCTCGGTCCCCGAGGCTGCAAAGCAAGTGCTTAACCTGCTGAGCCATCCCGGCTTCCCCCAATTCATTTCTATTTCCATGAGCTCTGCTCACAAAGCCTCCTACACTTGCTTACCTCTTTCTTTAACCACCATGATGAGCTTTTTCTGGAATGATGTAAACACATGTACAGTTGGACCACAATGTCTGTTCTCCAGAAAGCACAGCTAAGCCAGTTGCTCTCAAACACTGCAGAGCCCGCTGCTACCAGCAAGTGCCTGTCAACTAAAACAGCCACACAGATTTTACACTCTGTCTCAGAGTCTTGTTGTCATTGTTGTGTTCATTGCAGGAAAACAGACTTAACATAAAATTTACCATTTTTCTGTGTACAGGTTCAGTAAAATACATTCCCACTGTTGTGCAACCAATCTACACTACTTTTGCCTTGCAAACGTGAAACTACCCATTAAACAATTCCACCCCCAGCCCCAGCCCCACTACCTCCTGCCCCTGGCGACTGCCATTCCACTTTGTATATATGAATCTGACTACTCTAGGCACCTCATATGAGTGGAATCGTTCAGTATTTGTCTTTCTATGACTGGCTTATTTCACTTGGCATAATGTCCGCAAGGTCCATCCATTTAACAGCATATTACAATTTCCTTCCTTTTTAGGGCTGAATAATATTCCACTGAACAAACAGTCCACATTTTTTTATCCATTCATCTGTCAACAGACAGTAAGGTGCTTCCACATTTCGGCTATTACGAACAATGACGCTGTGAACATAGGTGCACAACTGGAAGGTTTGATTTGAGATGACTCAGAAGTGACTCGGGAGGAGCCGTGTGGAGGGAGGGTAAAGGAGCCACAAAGGGAAATAAAGTCATCGTACAAAAGCAGCTGAAACTCAGAGACAGTGCCCCTTACAAATACTGACGGGGACAGGCTCCTAGGTATAAGGAGGCCAGGAGCCAGGGGCTGCTCACAAAACAATTGGTGCTTAGTGCTGACATAAGCTCATGAAAATGTTTGTATTTCCGGTATGGACCGATTATTGACAACTTTAAGAGCAATGTCTATATAATACATGTAAGTGTGCACACGCGTACAAATGCACACGCACTCCCAGCACTGCTGAGGAGAATCACTATTAAACCCCTGCTACCACTTGGTGTGGCGCATATTAGACAAGTCATGGGCCCTGAGGAAGCAGCTCCTTAGGCAATGGCATTTGTGCTAGTCACTCTGGGGCTATATTCTTCTTCCATATTCCCAGCTTCTCCCAGGAACCTGAACGTAGTCCTCATTCTTGGCCCCAGATCTCTCAGATGGCCGGGGAGAGTCCACTCCTGATACACGAAGATTCTACCTTAGAACGAGGACTTGTGAACGACCTCTCACAAAGCCAGCCTGGGGCAGTTCACTCTCAGAAGCTGTCCCATCACCTGCCTTCCAAACATCTAGAAGAGCAGGACGGTGAGAAGTAATTCCTGACAACAAGTCCTTTCCAGGGTCTCCATCTGCTCAATAAAAGCATGAAAGGAAGGGCTCTGACCAAAGGAAAGAATGTGGATTCAACTTTTCAAGAAGGGCCTCTTTGGAGAGGCGGCAGAGGACGCCGATGAAGAGCACACGGCTGAGATTCAAATAGCAACTCTCAGCACATGGGCTGTGGGACCTCCCGTAAGTGCCGTTTGCACAAGAGCGTAATAACCCCACTGAGCTCAGAGGGCTGCTGTGGGGTTTTAAGTCAATGGGTTAGTAGTAATGAAGCACACGGAACAATGCTTGTCCCATGCCAAGCGCTACACAAGCGTCTGCGAAATAAACAAACAGGTAGTTTAAGTTCTACAGAGATGACCGATACAATAGAGGTTCTGTGACATCCTGGCACCTCAACTGACTTCTAAATGTGTGTATTCTTCAGTGCACACACGTGTAACCACAAACTAAAGTATCCTCAACGAAAAGTCAGTTAAACTGTACTGCAAAGATACACTCCCAGAAACAAGTACTTTAATTGATTTAATTGCTAATAAATATTTTAACAAAGATATAACATATGACTCGTGAAGGTTTTTATTTATTTAAAACGTATTACTTGCTAGCTTCGTATTTCTTTATAGTCTTAGAATTAGTGAACTCTAACTTCTGGTGAAGCAGAGTACAGGGAACAAGCAAGCTATACGATTTTCCAAACACTGGGCAATAAAAGAAAAGACCTCAAGCCAAATTTTCCAATACTCAAGTGCATTCCATTTACTACTATGTGTTCAATACCATGTTGTCTCTTCATTGTATTTTGTGCAAATGTTACATTTCAATTATACAAAACTTTTAATTCAAAATAGATCTCTTTTTTCTATGTCAGCAACTTCCAAAGTACCACTGATTTAAAAAGAAGCTTCTGGGATCCCTTTATCTTAAAAAATTAAAGATTTTTGCAATGATACTAGGACTTGGAAGTGTTTTGACAAGTTCTGTGTTATATTTTAACTACTACAGAACTCAATTACATACCTAATATCTCACATAAGGCAGTATCGCATACAGAACTAGTTATTCCACCCAACTTTTTCTAAATGATTTTTCTGTTTTAATAAACTAATGACATTTAAATTAAGTTCCTTGTACTTCTGAAATCCAAAATATCTGGATTTTTAAAATGTAACCACATGGGTGCAGTCGATTTCAAGATAGCTTGAAAATTAATGTAATAGCAGGCAAAACAAAACGAAAAAACCCTCAAACAGTTTCTTCGGCTTGCAGAAGATCAGAGCTTCTCTTACTCATTAGCTTTTGCAAGTCTATTCTGAAATTTTATTTTTCAGAAAATTCAAACATTCTAGACATGATTTTCCTTATACGATTTTGGCTTTAAATTTTCTTAACGTTATGACATCTATTTTACTTTATATTTTTAATTGGAATATAGTTGACATATATTAGTTTCAGGTGTACAACACAGTGATTCAACATTTATACACCTTATGATGCATAATCATCATAAGTCTAGTAACCATCTATTATCATTACCATACAAAATAACTACGATATTGTTGACTATTTTCCCTATGCTTACACAATACATCCCCACAACTTATACTCTCCATTAACCAGCACTCAAGCTACTGGCAAAAAAAAAAAAAAAAATCAAAGAAATACTTACTACATTTATCCAGATATGGGTGCCAGTTAACTAAGAGTCCATTTACATTTATCCGGCACCTACCAATCCTCATGGTACCAGTTAACTGACAGGACAGCCTATTGCACCTGGAAATTTATACCTCTTAATCCCCTTGACCTTTTTCATCTGGCCCCTCACCCCCCACCCCCACCCCCTTACAGTACAAAACTTGCAATTACTGCTTGGTGCTCTTCTTCAAGTTTATACCAATTCAAATAAAATTACTTTCATGTTCAGATTTTAACTGCATTATCATTACTTTGAAGGAAACCCAAATATGTTCGCTTCTTTCTGATTTACACCTACACTTTTTATTTGATCATCCTAATACTGAGCTAATGTGATGCGACAGATTCTCATAGGCTGACTTACTGCCAACCTTCAAACATTCTGGAATCCGTGAGATACCTCAGGAGTGCCAGGACACACATTCTAATAGTAACACATTATTACGTCATTCTATTTGTTTTTTTTAAACATACAGATCTCTCTTACATGCTTTTCTCCATCTGCAGTTACACACACACCCTTGCATAGTTAAAAATCGGTTCTAAAATATTTTTGCTAAGCAGCAAAATTCCAAATATGCTTATTAACACCTACAATATATAAGTAATGCTGCTGGATAAAGTACATTAAGACAGTATTTCAGAAATAACAGCCTATAAGCCAATAACCATTAACTTATATTCTATTTCACTATGGGCACTAAGCAGAAAAGATAAATATTTAATATCCTCCTACGGTCATAAATTTGAATTACTTCACCAGTCACTGCAAATACATTTACATGTATTTAAAGGAAATGCCTATACTTATAACTCTGTAAGTTAGTAAACAATTTTCAAGGGACAAAGTCATTAGTAGAATTGAACTTCATTCAAAGCCTCAGATCAAATACTCCTTCAAAAATGCATGCTGCTATAAATGAAATCAGTGCAGAATTTTCACTTATGCCCTTTCTAGTCCTTAGATCTCATTTGGCCATACATTACATCCTTCCCAGGATGTCAAAAATAACTAAAACAATGGATGAGTCTTTCCACACCATCTCAAAGATGATCCAAAACCCAAGGCACCAGTGATGGTTTCACTGGGCACGTTAAGGTGGGTGACCACTGTGAAGTTCTCAGTACAAGAGGTCCCTATCTTCTCTTTCATTAAGAATCTGAGTATTAGGGAAGCCGGGATGGCTCAGCGGGTTAAGTGTTCGCTTTGCAGTCCCGGGGACTGAGGATCGAATCCCGGCCCCAGCCCGTGTGGACCCACATGCTGAACTGCGAAGTGCCCCCAGTTCAGTTCTCACTGGGGTGAAGACCCCGGCCCAGTTCCTGTCCTGTGCAGCCCCTCGCCCACCTGTGGAATGAAACTATGTGGAAAAACAAATGATGTGCAACTATGGAGACTGTTCTGGGCCCTCCCCCTTCTGTCTCTGTATCTCTCTCTTTCTCTCTCTCTCTCTCTCTCTGTCAAAAACAAAAATAAATCTTAAAAAAAAAAGAATCTGAGTCTTATTTTACCTCTCGTTCTAAGTCAGGGTTAAGAAAAAGTAACAGAAGACAGTCAACGTTGAGTTCCACGAGACAAAATAATCTTCCCAGAAAACTTGACTGTTTGGAACCTGGGACACCCTCTCATGTGAACAGAGTTATAAATTTATAAATGGTTAACAGATCAGCAGAAAAGCCTTTTTTGTTTTTTTGGGTTTTTTTAATATTATTATATTTTATTGTTAAAGTTAATGGGGTGACATTGGTTGGTAACAATCAGACAGTTTTCCAATGGACAACTCCACATCACATCACCCATGCATTTTAACCCGTATGTTCTATCTGTGTAGTACTAGGATGTATATTTCCAGCTGTGTAAAAGTTAGCCAGCATGAGTAAACACATTTCAGTGAGAAAACTCAGAATCCCCAGCAGGGAGTATCATGAACCCCCATCCCCCCCACCTCCTCCAAGAGGGGCTGAGGACTAGAGGACACGCCCCGCTACCCCCATGCTGGTGAGTAAGAGGAGCCTATAGGGTCTCCCAGGGAATGGGGCAGGGGTTCCCATGGCACCAAGGGGAGGCTCGCTGGGGATGCAACAGGAAAGGGGACAGGCAGAGAGAGGTGGGGGAGGCTTGAGAGGGCAGGAAGAGCAGGATGGGGACCGAAGTCGAGGGCAGATGCTAAGCTGGAGGGGAGGCAGCCATGGGTAAGGAAGGGGCAGTGAGGGCCAGCAGAGCCAACCAGCAGGCATTTCTCCACCAGGGCCCAGCCTGCTGCCTCTTTCACCTCATCTCACCTGCTACTTCTGCCCAGAATTTCGCTCCTCTGACCAGCTACAAAACAGAACATAACCTCTCTTACATTTCCATTGACAATAAACTCGCTAGATGCCTAAGGAGCTTTCCTGCTGATAACAACGGAGTGTTAAAAGGGCCCTCTTATGCAGTGATTAATGGTGCGTCTTTTAAGGAGGAGAATGAGACTCCATTCCCGCTGTGGAGCAGAGGAGAGATGATGGCTTCCTTCTGGACCAAAGCAGAGCAAAGTGGGCCTGAAGGAAAGAAAGGCTCCAAGAGGGGGAGACAGAGAGAGCAGAGGAGTCTCACAAAACAAATCACAAGGACGTAAACCAAGGCCTGCTTCGTAACAAAACTTTAACAATTCAAAGAGCAAACCGTAGTTTTGAATAGTATTATAAACACTTCGTCTTGAGACGGTTAATTTATTTAATGTAAAATGTGGCTCAAGTGGAGTTAATGTTAACACACTCTTTTCAACTGCTGAAGCCAAACTTTACTTCGGTTTTGTAGTAAATTACAGTGGCCAAGATAATCTAAGTGTAATTTACTGTCCAAGTTCTCCGATTGCACCTGGAAACAGTTAAGCCTGTCATGCCATGTATGTTAATAGTTAGGAAGCAGGGACTACAGATTAACCACATCTGAAAAGTTAAATTATCATTTCATACAACTCCAAAGGATCACAAATAATGCAATATGGTTACCCCGCAGGGGTAAAAAAGGCAATGTGTGACATATGGGAATGCAGGGACAAATAATCACTCCAAAGTCCTTCAGAGGCAGATTTTTCAAAGAATTTGTAAACATGCAATGCATACTTTAGAAATTCTTTCTCTGCTCAGAAGCTGTCTTCAAATTTGGAAATTAATTTTTCAGCCAGATAAGATTTCAAAGCACTTTTTTCAAAGTACTTTTCAAGTATTTAGGATAATTTTTTTCCCTAGAGGACGAACAGAACATGCACCAAATATTTCTCTCTGTCTAGGGGAAGGGGGGCGTTGGAGGGACATCCTACAAAAACCACTAAATACAAACACCATTAACAGCAGCCGTTTGACAGCAAGTAAACCCTGGACTTACAGAAATACATATAGAGCTTGGATCCCATTCCATGTACCTTGTAAAATCCTATTAAAACGACAAATCCCTCATAATTTAGATTTTAGTTCTAAACTCCTAAATACACCACAAGCATTAAATCCCTGTCACAAAAAAAAAGCTCAACGCCAACTTATTTTACCTATTTTCTCTAAATCACCAATTTATTATTATTATTAAGCAGGACTTCAAAGACCTCTGTTCCAACATCCTCAAAAATGTTTAAGTAACTGAGGCAAAACCAGAACAGGTGACTTGCCTAAGGTCAAACAGTGCCAATGGATAGAGTAGAAAGTGGCTTCAAGTCCACACACCCAGAGGCAGAGCTGAGGTGGGAAGGCAGTTAGAAGGAGGATCCGTGTCCGGCCACCTGCCCCTACACCAGCTGCCACTCCTGCCCTACACCCCACGATTCCCATGAAACAACGTCGTTACCTTTCCTAAGAAATCAAACTCTGGTATTATGTATACACTGCTCTCACCAAGAAATAATCAACCTATTATCTGTGTTCCTTAAAAAAAGGTTACGTGGTTTCTTGTGATGTTTTGAAATGTACAGAAATCTAGCTGTGGGATCCTAACTGTGAGTGATTCGTAACAAAATGTTTAACTCATTCGTAACAAAATGCTTACCAGTAACTCTTCTTCAAAGCCCCCAAGGTCCGGCTTTCCTGGCCCAGCCCTGGCTCTGTCCACACCCCTGCACCTGCCGTTCTGACCTGTACAATGCTTCTGTAATGACTGTGCAGCCACTGGGCGCAAGTGACAAAGCGCTCGCTCACCATTCATTACGACTTCTCGTAACATCCCCATTTACTGAGCTGAGCAAACTGAGACTCGGATTAAGGCCCGTGCCTGCGCTGAGCATGGTGTTCTTATATTGCTACCGCTAAAATTCTGATTACTGTTTGAAATGACTGTCAACCTGAATATGAACAGCCTTTTATTTCCTTTAAAAAGCTCAACCATCTCATTAAGAAAAAAATGTTCTTTGTTTTACAAAATAAGGTACTTCATCATTTATAACCATAGCCCAAAAGCCTGCTGGACTAGAAGCTACAAGCAGGCAGCCTCCGGGTCTGTGTCGCTGACCCCCAGCCCAGCGCCTCCGCCACGTGGAGAAATCAAAACATCCTGTGGAAGGAATGAGGGGTGGAGGGGGCTACAGAGCCAACACTAAGCTGGTAAGGCCATCTCTGCACTCAAGCTGCTAGCACGAAGAGAAACCTAACGTTTACACGTGCTAGTAAATTAATACTTAATCGAATTCCTATGTACATCTGTCCACTGTATTCCCAAATATTTTATCACAATGGGACTTCAGAAGTTTAATTTGCTGAAAGGCTAAACGGACAGGTTAATCATGATTTTTTTTTCCCCAACTACAAAAGCATGATTTTAATATTTGCCAATACCATCCCTGTAAAATATACTGGCAAATTCACAGAACTGGCCTAAAATGGTTTTCTTTAATGTGAATAAAATCTAAATTCTTCTTTTTAATCATCTTCATTCTACAGATCAAGGGACAACGTAAGATTTACTTCTTACATTTATAAATCCATATTGAATTCACATGCATTAACTTTTATCTTAAAATTTACAATATTATCACTAGTTGTTGAAATCTTTCATAAATCCATATTGAATTCACATGCATTAACTTTTATCTTAAAATTTGTATTATCATGCATTGTTGAAATCTTTTATTTAAAAGAAAAAGCAGGGGAAGGAGAGAGGGAGGAAGGGAAGACAGAGAGAGAGACTAAGTCCAGCCCTGCTAAAGCAGAAATCAATCAATGTGTCATTGCAATGCCACTGGACTCACTTCAGGCAGGAGGTTTATTATGCTGTAATAACACTACCTGTTAGAAAGGCAACACTAATCACCCCACGAGCATGATTTGGACACTTGCAGGCACATCAGCCACATCTCTGGATAAATTTAGCCCTTCTATATGGTTAAGTCACACTGGAGTACTTAAACTTTGTATTATGCGAGTATAAGAAATTTCATTGAGGGAATATCAACCACTATAATCACTTAATTTCCTGATTGTCTGTGCTAATTGCTAAGCCATTAAAAAAGAAAAAGCTAAGAAAGAGGTCCTACCCACTAGGAGTTTACAATCTACTACAAGGTATTAGGCAAGTGGCTATACCATACAAATGGCTATAATACAAAGTGAGATCAGTGCCCTAGCAAAAACAAGAAGAGTCATCTGCAGGTTACTAAACCTAGCAAAGAATGTAAGACTTTACCCTTGACAGGTAAAGTCACCTTCCAACAGGCAAAGGTGACAGGACAAGTATTCCATTAAGAGCAAACCATTGAGCAAATCACTCAAGAAAGCAGAGCAGAGACAGACCGCCCAGGCTGGAATACAAGTATGGGTGAGGTAGGAAGGGAGAGACAAACCACGACAGGAATGTTTGGGCATTGTTGCAGGAGACCTAAAAAGCTAAGGACTTTGCACCTATGTGCGCAGGCTTCGGGGAGAACAGAGTAACTGGAGGCCTTTAGAAAGCCATCTGATTACCATGCTTTCGAAGTTTTATCTCAGTATGGATGATAAACTGGACTCAGCCAAAAAGGCAGAGAGGTTGTCCAACAGCCCAGACATAAAGTCCTGGTGAGCCTCTGTGAAGGTAGGCTGCATAGTTTGGCAGATGGGTGCACATGTGCAAGGTTACTGATGCATTGAGCCTGGGTGAGTGACAGTACCAATGAACAGAAACCAGGAAATCTGGAGGATAAACTGGTTTGGGTGGAGGGAAATGAGTTCCACTTCGGTTGTACTGCAATCAAGGTGTAAACAACATACCTGGGGAGAAATGTCAAGCCAGCAGTTAGAGCTCAGAAGTAAGGTCAGGTGAGGGTTGTACATTTGGGAGCGAGCTAAATAAAGGTGATGGCGAAAGTTTGCACTGGGTGAGATCACTACTAAAAAGAGCATAGTGGCATAGAAGAGAGGACAAAGTGTTCGAAAATGCTGACCTGCGGGGAATGGAGGATCAGAGAGTAGAAAAACTAGCAATGGACACACAGTATTGGCCAGAGACAGAAAAGAACTAAAGTCACGCTCAGTTCAGCTCAAGAGAAGTTACGTAATTGGAAGCCTGTTGTACATGAGAGGGGAAACGATGAGCAAACTATAAAGTCCTTACTTTAAAAATGTGATGTTCAGAAAATCAAGCAAAAAACAAAAGTGTCAAGAAGTACTCAGGTGGATGTAATTATAGGTAGATACAGCAGACTTTTAGTAACCAACCATAAAAGAGTACTAGGAACAACTTTATGCCAATATTTGAAAACACAAAGAATAAATAATAGCCTAGAAAAAACAATGCATTATCCAAACAGCCTCAAGAATAAACTAAAAGCCTGTAATAACCATTAAAAATGAATTTTTACCTGAGCTCCCCTAACATAAAATACACAAAACATATGACCATATAATGAGGCAAATGAGAAAAAAAGTGATTGGCAAATGAGACCCAGAAGGGCACTTCCTTAAGCTGATCAAGGGCATCACAAGGCTCACTCCACACTCTGGGTGGTCTCCAGGCACAAATGACAACTGGGCGTCCCAGGTCCGAACATGAAAAGTGACTCCAGCATTCCAGCGAATCCTGAATTCTGTCTACCACCGCATGCAACACCGCCATGGCATTTCTCAAGTGGGGAGTAGGGGTGTATCCTAAAGAGCTCAAGTTTTCTTCAGTTATCATTCTGCTACGGCTCCATCATCTGTAAATCTAATGTTCACGAAATGTTTTTCAACCTGCAGCCCAATTTCGTGGTACTAATTTTCCACAAGTTTGTGCTCTGTGAACGCACCCTTTAATTTATCCTAAAGCTGACTCTGACAAATTCCTGAAAGCTCTTTTGCCCCACCCTCAATCCTCGCATGATGGAATTTGAAGAATTTATACAAGATATTATTTTAATAACCTCAATTACATCCTCCTCCTCACTATTAACAGCTCTAAGGAACAAGTATTTGTATTATACTGCGATATGTCCAGACACATCATTATTTTTACTTAACAGAACCACACAGAGCATATATCCTGGGGGCGTCAGACATGATTTTGTACAAGATAACAATGCTGTTCCCACACTCTTCCAAAGAATGCCTAGCATATTATGGATCTTCTTAGCACAATACCTACAGAGAATCATCTACAACAGGCTTAGATTTCTACCTCCATTATAACTGAGTTCAGGACCCCTCAGTGCACGATTTTTCCCTCAATAGAGACCACTGAAAACTACCCCCACACAATTTCACTCAGTGTTTTGCTCACTTATTCCGTAGTTTTTTTCCTGATTGATTTCACTACCCAAAGAGCGATGCATGTCCTGTGCACACCTTCCTTTACACCATTTATGAACATATGAAATGAGGTTAGTCCTAGCCCGGATTTCTTGGGGACTTCCTCTAGGAAAGTGACAGATCACAGCCAACGTTTACTTCCTGTTTCTAACCCTGCGTGACTCCACAAATAAACAATTCTTCTCCATCCTTAGGTTTTAAAAAGTTTACATAAATTATCTTCACTGCTTTTCTCACCAACATGCTCTAATAATCCCCTATAATCACTCCAGTTTTCCAATCAGGCGGGCTTTTCTTTTGTAAAAACCAGATTTAACAATTTTTTGTTCCAAACACCTGAATATTAAAATACAAGACCAGCCAACACATGATTTTCAGTGACTCCTCTACAAACTTTCTTATAATGGAATGTATATTGACAATCTATTTTATATTCACATAATTAGTATAAAGGGTAGCAAGTTAATATAGTTGAACCAACAACTTCATAATTCTACCCATTCATTTTCTCAAAACGATTGAATGAACCACTTCATCAACTGATTAACTATACCTGTTTGCTAAGTAAGCCAAGAATATTCTATTCTTTCAACAGTTCTGTCTGTTTCTAATTTAAATAAAAAATTTGGGTAAAGATTCCATCTAAACATATCCCTGTTTTTTTAATACCTAAAAATATAATTTACACATGAATATCGACCAGTTCCAAGGATTACTAATACGTATATCTTTACCTTGTCTTTTAAACTTCAGAGGGTTTATTTGGGTTCATTTTAAATCTTTACAAGTATCTTTTTTATTTTATTTGGTCCATTTAATTTTTAATTTATGTTTTGCATATTAAAGTTTCTTAACTGGGCAATGTTTGATTATTTTTTAAAAAGAACACTATCCTCTATAATTATGGCTTCTTTTAATTTTTCAAAAGATCACGAGAAATTTCTGTCCATGCATGTCATCCAATCAATCTTACACTTCATAACTTTTCCAGGATACTCAAAACAGTGTTTAAAAATAAACACAAGTATTCAATTATAATTTTGATCAACCTCAAAAATGTTTATTTAAGCATCTACTATAGTGCAGGCAAAATACTGTGTATTTATAAGTGTCCTCTCTCTTAACCATGAGGTAGTACTATCACTCTCCTTTTTAAATAAGAAAACTGAAGCTCAGAGTGCTGAAAAAATTGCCCATTGCCCCAAAGTTTCTATGTGCCAAGAGGCAACTGGAACCCAGGACCGACTCTGAAAATTAGGCTCTGCTATCAATCACATTGATATAAAATTAAATGAGACGCAGAATATAATCCCTACACCCAAGGTCACTGGCATGTAACAAAACAATCCCAACACAAATGTAAGTTCCATCAATTTTCCTTTTGCCATTTTGTATTAAAAAAAAACTTTTCTGAAATTGTTTTGGGGTTTTCCCTCTGCAAGTTTACTAACTTAAATTTTGTGCAATTAAACATTTATTGACTGCCTGTTGCCATGGTGCTAAGTGCTCATGGTGAATATGAAGGGCAGTTAAGAATTGTATTTGACCTCATGATCAATGGACACAATAACTGAATCCAAGTTTCATGAAAAGTATTTACTGTTACTACATGTGATAGACTCTCATCTATTACATTTTCCTTAATGCTGGTCATGGCCCACTAAATTAATTTTACAACCCACCTTTAGGTCATGCTCTCCAACTTATAAAACACTGTTCTGCAAAACAGGTTGATCAGATAAAATCTCTACTTTTACTTATGGTAGATTCTGGTCATCCTTTATAAATGAAGTATTTATAGCAGATAACATCTATAAATGCTCAAGATGCTACTGTGTTTAGAAATACTATAATCGATAAGTCAGACTACCCTAGACTTTAATATGTTCTCATAGTCAATGATGTACTACTTTTGAGAACTTCAACTTTTTCCTAATTTGAAGACATTATTGTTGTTAGATTCAAACTGTTAATGAAAACTAAAATTGTACTTCAAAAGCATTTTTTAACAAATTAACAATAGCAATTTAAAGTCATATCACAGTGACTATCTATTACCATTAAAGAAAACATGTTTAAGAAAACCAATCAAGGTTTTCTTAGGTTTTTGAAGAAGCCTAAACCATCCTTCAACATTTCATGTAGATAAGCCAACTTTTTCTGTAAAAAAAGTTTAAGCTGCTAAATCGTATTTATTTATTTATTTATTTATTTATTTATTTATTT
>PVKE010020666.1:0-27273 GCA_004027555.1 Craseonycteris thonglongyai | reverse complement strand
TGACTGCCATTTGCCTGGAGTATTGTTTTCCATCCTTTTACCCTGAGTCTATGTTTGTCCCTGTGGCTGAGGTGTGTCTCTTGTAGGCAGCATATGGTTGGATTTTGTTTTTTAATCCAGTCTGCTACCCTGTGCCTCTTTATTGGTGAATTCAGTCCATTTACGTTCAGGGTGATGATTGATATATGAGGATATCCTGTATCCATTTCTTCTTTCCTTTTTACTTTTTTGTTGTCCCAACTCTTCTCCATTTATTTTGATTTCTGGATTCAGGTCAGATAGCCTCCTTTAGTATTTCATGGAGTGCCGGTTTTGAGCTGGAGAATTCCCTCAGCTTCTGTATATCTGTAAAGGCCTTAATTCCTCCTTCATATCTAAAGGTTAATTTTGCTGGATAGTTAATTCTTGGCTGGAAATTTCTTTCTCTTAATATTTTGAAGATTGGGCTCCACTCCCTCCTGGCTTGCTGAGTTTCTGCTGATAAGTATGGTGACAGCCTGATAGGTTTTCCTTTGAAAGTTTGTTTTGTTTTTCCCTGGCAGCCTTGAGGATTTTTTCTTTGTCATTGATTTTTGTCATCTCCAGAATAATGTGCCTTGGAGAAGATCTGCTAGGGTCTAGGAAGTTAGGGCTTCTGCTTTCGTCTTGGATTTGGGGCTGTACTTCCTTCTACAGGTTAGGGAAATTTTCATCTACTATTTGTTTTAGTAGACTCTGAGAAGATTTCATCTCGCTTCTTTCTGGTATCCCTATTATTCTAATATTGTTCTTTCTGATGGAGTCAGAAAGTTCTTGTAGGGCTCTTTCATTTCTCTTGATTTTCCTTTCCCTTTCTTCTTCCCTCTGTGACATTTCCATGTTTGTATCTTTAATTTCACTCAACCTTTCCTCTAGCTGGTCAGCCCTGTTTCCTATGCTGGTCAGTTCTTTTTTCAGCTCTCCCATGATGCCTTTCTTTTGAAGGAGTTCCTTTTGGTTCTGCTCTAGCTTCTCAATTTTGTTGGTAAAGTACTCATTTTGCTCAGAAAATTTCTTGTTGAGGTCATTTAACCATGTCTGGGTACTTTGCCAGCATTGAGTGAGCTCTCTGAGTGTCTTGATTAATACAGCCCTGAATTCTGTTTCACTTAGATTTGATTCCAAGTGTGCAAGGTCCTTTACTAAAGACTGCCCCTGATCTTCTGGAGGGGCTTTGGATTCTGAGGTGTGCATTGTGGTTGATGTGGTTCTTTTTGCTTTACGCATGAGTCTGTTTTCCCTCTGGGGGTTTGCCTATCAGATGGGCTTCTCTTTATTTTTTCTTTTGGGCTCAGTTGTGGGAGAAGGAGATTTTGGGAGAGGGTTGGGGGAAGCAGACAGCTTCTGTTTCCTGGGGCACTTCAGGTTGCTGTCTTAGCTGTGAGATAGCAGGGTAGTAAAGGTGTGGCCATGGGTGGGGGCATGTGAGTAGGAGCTAGGGCAGGCCTGAGACACAATAGCAGATTCCTCTTTCAGCTGGTGGTTCAGTGCAGGTGCGGCTCAGGAGCTCTGGTCTTTCTCTCCTCTGATCAAGGCTATTTTTATTTTGCCTTTTAGCATCGTTTGTGTTTGTCCCCTCAAAAATCCCAGGTCTCTCTGCTTATCTCCATATCTCAGACACTAATACTCAGACGACCCTACACATTCCCTTTTCTCACCCCATTCCCCACTATTCTTTACCTCCTGAAAGAATTTCAGTGTGCTGCTTGGAGCTCACTATCAGCAGCAAAACTTTCTAAATTATATGTTCAACTTCTGTGAATGAAGATGAATCTTCTTCATTCTCTTTCTCTCACTGAAAGTTGACTCTCCCCTGAAGACACAGCTCACAGCTTAGAAAAGTTGCTCCTGCATTTTCTTCCACTTGTTTCTGGCCAGTAGGTCTGAGTGGCAGGAGTTGGTGTCTTACTTGCTCCTCTTGGTTACTTTTTTCTCTCTAAAAGCATCTAGCTTTTGTATTATGTAATGATGCCTACTGCTCTTCTTTGTAACAGTCACCCACTGCTTGCATCCTATTATTCCTTGAAGATTTTAACTGCTGACTTGTCACCCTCCCCAATACACTCCTGTTATGATTCTCAATGATGTCGATATAATTGACCCTTCCAATCAATTGACTCAGTTCCTTGACCTCATCACCTTCAAAGGTTGTATTATAGATTTTATTTTTACCAATAACTATAACCTTCCTTATTATCAATTTCCAATTATTACTGTCTTTCTAGTTTACTCCCTCTAGTGCCTGGCTTCTGAGAATCTTCAATTACACTAAAACCTACATTGTATTGTTTTCTCCACCTTTTCACTGACTCTTGCTCCACTCTCATCCTATTTACCTCCTTCTGTAGATTTAATTCTATGATCAATCTATATATTTACCCCCTTGCATACAGCCTCAGTTCTTTTGTGCCTCTCTCATTTTATTATACTCCCTGTGTTAAAAAATAGTTTAAAAAATTTTTCAAAACTGAACTCTGATGCAGATAAAATATTTTATTCAACTAATTAATTAATAAGGGAATTAGGAAGAAGTTATGATCAGTCCAAAAAGCATTTGAGCAGCTAAGCATAAAATTGGTAGATGAGATACAAAGCCAGTAAACATTCAACAAGGATCATAAACTATGTGTTCCAGTAGGTAGAAATCATTTGTTTCTCTACTGGACAAAAAATTACAACTTAATACGTAACTTCACATATTACTTGAGACATTTAATCTCATATTTAACAGTGAGTTTAACTAATTTATTCCACTAGATAAATCTTGGGTGACCTTTATCACTATATGACAAAAAAAGGACACTGGACTTGCAGTTTTGCCTTATTTCTAAGTGTCAGGAAATTTTCTGACAGTTGGTAAAATCCCAACTGTAGTTAAATCCAACTATTCTGCACTTGCACTATACAGCTAAACATGCCTGGAAAAAACCAAAACCAATGCCCTGACTTAAAATTTGTGATCACTAGCTTCAAGAAGATTCTTACTGATGCATAGCAAACATGTTCCAGTTACCTGGTCCATTTACTATCCCACTCTCCTAGGTGTTTCTGTCATACTTTCTTTCCCCTTAAACTTCTAGCACCTCTTTTCCTATCTTCACTCTAAGCCAATGATTTTGCAACTATTTCACTGAAAAAATATAAGCAATAAAAACAAAAATTCTAAACCATCTTTGTAACCTTTACCTATCTGTGTGCATCTGTGTCCATATATTTCACTTTCTCTTTATTACTATGGATGAACTGTCTTCACTCCAGAACAGGTCAAGGACTCAACTTTAGGCTTCTGGCCATAATAGGCTAATAGGCCTGGACTTAAACTTTTACCTTAAGTAGCATGAACATGAGACAAAATATATGAAAGAGTATATTTCAGGTATTTGACAATGGGCAGCACGGGATAGAGATCTTCAAGAGAAGGGAAACAAATGAGATGAGCCCCATTACTGCCTTAGTTCACTGAAACCCTAGAGGAGTTTCAGACCACAGTGCAAGGAGCAGAACCCAACTGAAACCTAGTAGTCCTGCTGTGTTGAGGAGACTGGAGTTTGGGGAAGCCAAGACATCTAGAAAAATAATAGGAGGGAGATGCAAAAAGGAAGAGCTGTGATGATCTATAGAGAAGTCTCCTTGAGTCTTGAACTGAGTATTGGTCTACATATTTGTATTAGAAAATTCTCCAAAACTGGGAAAGAACCACAGGAAAAGAGTAGGTAGAAAAATCAACCCATAGGGATCACACAGAGCTGATATAATTTGTTTGCACTAACCAAAGTAGATTTCCTAATATTAGGCCATTTGGTAATGTCTTCAGAAGTGTATTGCTTTAGCATATGGTTAAATTAGCCCTGAATTAAAGTCTTGAAAAGATCAAACTAACTCAACAAAATAATACAACATATCTCAGACAAAGCCTGAAACATTAAAAGCAATACATTAAATCTTGCCCTAGTAATATGAAAGTCACAGTATCTGACATCCAACTAAAAAAGAAAAAAAAAATAACCAGGAATATAAAACTAGAAAATGTGACCTATAGCCAGAAAAAAAAAAAAAAAAAAAAAAAAAAAAAAAAAAAAAAAAAAAAAAAAAAAAAAAAAAAAAAAAAAAAAAAAAAAAAAAAAAAAAAAAAAAAAAAAAAAAAAAAAAAAAAAAAAAAAAAAAGAAAAGAAAATAAAGGAAAGGAAAAGAAAAGAAAAGAAAAAAATAAAGCTGTCAACCGAAACAGACACAGAAATGACACAGATAATAGAATTAGCTGACAATGAAATTAAAACAGCTACTAAAAATATACTCCATATGCTCAAGAATAAAAGCAAAACATGAACACGATGAGGAGACAAAAGAAAGATATTTTAAAAGACCCATGTTGAAATCATAGAAATAAAATAACATCTAAAATGAAAAATATACTAGATGGCAGTAATAGCAGATTACAGTGTGGAAGAAAGGTAAGTATAATTGAAAACAGCATTAGAAACTACCCAAATTAAATATATGTTCCATTAAAAAAATTAATGGAACATCAATGGCCTGTGAGACAATGTTGAACAGTTATTAATATATATATATATGTATGTCATTGGAGTCTCAGAAGGAGAAGAGGTGGGAGAGGCAGAAACAGTATTTGAAGAATTAATAGTTAAAATTTTATAAACTTGATGTAAACTAAAACCCACAGTCCTAAGAAACTGGATAATTCCCAAACATGAAAAACAAACAAACAAACCACACAAGTTAGATCATAATCAAATTTCTGAAACCCAGTGAAAATTAAAAAAAAAAAATTAAATCAACTAGAGGGAAAAAGACACATTACATATAGAGGAACAAAGATAAACATTACAATAGACTTGCCTCAGATTTATAAGCCAGATGGTATCTGCAAGATACTGAAAGAAAAAATGCTGTCAACCTAAAATTTTGCACTGGCAAAATTAAGGCAAAACCCAAGAGAAATTAAGGCATGTTTTCTAGCAAAGACATGCACACAAAGGTTCACAGCAGCTTTATTTGTAACATAATAGCTGAAACCTAGAAAAAACCCGTATGTCTATTAACAGGTAAATGAATAAGCTAATTATGGCACATGAACTATCAATACATGCAACAAATATGGGTGAAAAATAATTATCTTAAGTGAAAGAAACCAAATACAAATAAATACTCATTGTATGATTCCATTTACATAAAATTAAAAAAAATACAAACGCATCAGTAGTCACAGAAGGTAAATCAGTTTTTGCCCAGAAAAACAGGGGCTAGGAGGAGCCAGAATGCGTTAGAAACAGAAATGAGAAACCTTATGGGGTGGATACTGAATCTGTTCGTTAGTTTGATTGTAGTAACTGTGTCACAGGTATGTACATATGCCAAAGCTTATGAAATTGTATGGCAACAGCTCTGATGGCCATTGCAGGAAAAGTTTCAAAATTGCTTTGAAGGGTGGACTAGGCATTGGCATCAGTGCATATCTTCCCAAGGGGAGTACTTCAAAGGTGAACATAGTGATAATTCAGCAATGAGGTATGTAGCACTTTTTCTAGGATGAGTTTGCAAACTTAATGGTCAGACCTCTTAAGCTTTCTTTTTTTGATTTCTAAGACTCCACACTATCTTGGTCTTCTTTTTTTAAAGTTTTATTTATTTATTTATTTATTTTGACAAAGACAGAGAGAGAGAGAGAGAGAGACAGAGACAGAGAGGAGGGGGAGGGCCCAGAGGAGTCTCCATAGTTGTAAATCATCAGTTTTCAACACGGTTTCATTCCACACAGGTGGGCAGGGGCCTCACAGGGCAGGAACTAGGTTGGGGGCCTCCCGTATGGGAGGCGTGCCCCCTCGAGCCAGGGGCCAAACTGAGGGGTGAGAACTGAACTGGGGGCCTCCCGCATGAGAAGCACACCCCAGTTCAGCATATGGGTTTGCATAGGCCAGGGCCCAGATTTGATCCTCTGTCCCAGGGGCTGCAAAGTGAGCACTTAAACCTGCTGAGCCATCCCAGCTTCCCCCTATCTTGGTTTTCTGCCTGCTTTCTTCTCAGTCTCATTTCTTTTCTGGTTTATTCTTTTTTTTTTTTTTAATATCTTTTTGTATTTATAGAGAGTAATTATTTTATCTTCAGTGCATATTTATTTATTTTTATTTTACTTTTGACAGATAGAGAGAGAGACAGAGACAGAGACAGCTAGAGAACCGAACTGTGGGAACTCCCCAGTTCAGCATGTGGGTCCGCCTGGGCCGGAGCCGGGATTCGATCCTCGGTCCTCGGGGCCTCAAAGCGAGCGCTCAACCCGCTGAGCCGTCCCGGCTTTCCCGATTCTGGTTTATTCTTGACTTTGTATTACAGTACTCTAGGAATCAGACTGTAGTCTTCTTCTGTTTTACATCTACATTTACTTCCTTGGTGACTTCACTGAGACAGCTTTAAATGCCTTATTTAGGCTTGCTAATAACTTGTAAATTTATATTTTGAATCTAAACCTCTCACTTGTTATGGGCACTTTAATGTTTAATTACCAACTCATCATCTTTAACCAGATGTTTAATGAGAATCTCAAATTTAACATGTCAAACTCTGAAAAATATCTACTCCCTCTCAGTTTTCTCCATGTCAGTAGTGACCTCTATAGTTTTTCAAATGCTTCCCCCAAACCTTGGTGTTCTCCTATAAGTCTCTCTTTTATATACTGCAGTCAATCTGGCAGCAAATTTTGCCAGTTCTACTTCCAAAATATACCTTAGAAGCCAACCAGATCTTAACTTCTCCAGTGGCACCACTAGGGCTAAGTCACAATTATCTCCCACCTAGATTATTGCAATAGCTTCTAACAGATCTCACTGAGTCCATCCATGACTCCCCTCTATCTATTTTTAAAACTGGCAGCCAAAATTAGTCTTTCAAAATCTAGGTTATTTCATTCTCATTTACTCAAAACTCACCACTAGATTTCCATATCACTTGGAGTAAAGCCATTGAAGCACTTTTACTTAATAATCTCTATGTTGGGCCCTGCTTTTCGGGAACAAGCAAATATAAGAAAAGCCAAATGATATCTGTAAAATACCAAAAGAAATAAGCAGCCAGTATAGAATTGTACACTAGAATAAGGAGATATTAAGAGAAGAGGTGGTGTCAGTATCATACCAGTATAAGACATCCCTCATTTTTGTCCCACCACTTAACAAAAATTTAATATCTAACCACAGACAAAAGTGCCTTTGAGGAAGTTGTGGATCCAGCACCAAAGCTAGGTGACTTGGGAGGAGGCTCACCCACTTTGGGAGACAGATCTGGGTCCCTGCTCTGGACCTTGTGGTGGCGCATGAACTGGCTGCTCTTGGTCATGACATGAGAGCTCCTGGTGAACACCGAATTAAGATAATCACTCATGGAGGAGAGCCTGTGTCCAAGTTTCCAGAGATGTTCCAACACTGTGTTGGAGAAAATAATGTGAGTTTGAATGCACTGGAGAGGGTAAGAAGAACAGTTTGGTTTTGCCTACATCACTCCTCCCACAAGGTGGCACAGCTTAGGGCCAAGAAAGATCTTTCCTGGCCCTTGATTTATCCCGAATGTGCAAGGAAGAGCATGAGAGTGAGTACCTCACAGCCCCAGCTGTGCAAAATACTGTCAAATGGGCTCCTATCTTTCTCTCCCCCGCCCCTGCCACCCCTCAAGAGTGCTAAACTAGGAGCTCTATAATTTGCAGGGTAGAAAGAAGATGGGAGAGTGACATTTAGAACTCTTGGAAGAGTTCCATCAGAAAGACTGCCCACAAACTGCTGGGAGTGCTTCCCACAGGTCAATTCTAACTGGCCCATGGGCAACCAGTGCTCTACATCCCTCCCCTCACCCCACACCTCCCATGGCCAGCTCCCTGCATCTGCTCCTGACAGTGGCACTAGTGGGTTGTGGCAGACTGCCAATGCACACATGTAGAAAGTTGGCTGAATCTACAGGCCACAAAGAGACCACAAGCTTGAGCCTTAGGGCCATGGGTGGGAAAACAAAAGAACGATTGTGAGCACAGGGCCTAGTGTGTTGCAGAATCCAGAGATGGCGTATGAGTTTAATAATCCTGCTATAAGATGAGCAAGAAGCATGGAGGAGGGGTGTTCATAGAAGGTCTAAGAAAGCCTCTAACAGAGCTAATAGAAGTTGTCTCACTCCCAAATGCAGTTAGTAAAGACTACAGGAGGTGTCTGTGAGCACAGCAATGCAAAACTTCAAGGAGCATGAAAAAAATCAAGGTAACATGAAACCACCCCCCAAAATATTACCGTAATCTTCTGGAACTGAACACAAAGACAAGGAAATCTTTGGTTTACCTGAAAAAGAATTCAAAATAGCTGTTTTAAGAAAACTCAATGAGCTACAAGAAAACACAGAAAAGTAATTCAATAGGAAATCAGAAAAATAATACACAAACTAAATAAGTTTAACAAAGAGATAGGAATCATTAAAAAGAACCAAGCAGAGACTGTGGTGCTGAAGAATTCTTCTCAAACTTTTCCAAAAAAAACTGAAGAGGAGAGAATATTCCCAAACTCATCTTACAAGTTCAGCATTATGTTGATACAAAAGTCAAATAAGGACAGTACAAGAAAAAAACACTAAACACTAATGTCCCTGATAAATATAAGTGCACAAATTCTCAACAAAATATTAGCAAACCCAATTCAGCAATACTTTGAAAGGATCACACACCATGACCAAGCAGGATTTATTTCAGGGATGCAAGGATGGTTCAATATATGCAAATAAATAAATGTGACACATCACATTTATAGAATAAAACATAAAAATAACATGAGTATCTCAATAGATGTTCCCCCCAATTTGACAAAAGACTACATTCTTTTGTAATAAAACCTCTCAACAAATTGGGCATAAAAGAATATACCTCAACATAATAAAGGCCATGCATAAAAAGCCCACAGGTGTATTTGTTTGTCTGTTTGTTCATTTTATATGCAATGGTTGAAAGCTTCTTCTCTAAGAGCAGAAACAAGACAAAGGGTGCCCACTCTCACCACTCTTAACTCAACATAGTACTGGAAGTCCTAGACAGAGTAACAAGAGTAGAGAAGGAAATAAAAGACATCCAAATTGGAAAAGAAGTAAAAGTGTCTTTGCTTATAGATATAATATTTTATATACAAAAGTCTAAAAACTCCACCTTAAATGTTTAGAACTAATCAGCAAACTCAGTAAAATTGTTGGATACAAAATCACTATATAGAAATCAGTTACATATTATACAATAACAATAAAATATCTGAACAAGATATTTTCCTGCCTCTTTTTCTCTCTCCTCTCCTGAGATTCCAAGCACATCTGTATTTGTATGTGTGATGTTGACCCACAGGTCTCTGAAGCTCTGTTCTTTTTTCTTCAATCTTTTTCTTTCTGTCCTTCAGATTGGATGATTTCTTGTTTGTTTGTTTTTTTCTCCAAAACTTTCTCTCTCTCTCTCTCTCAGCTTCTCTCAAACAACAAATAAAAATAATTTAAAAATTAAAAAAAAAAGAAGTGATCCCTCTGACTAGTCTAATACCCACCTAGCACTATGCATAGCTATTGCCATAATATTGACTATATTCCCTATGCTTTAATTTACATCCCCATGACTAATTTTATTGAATCACAATTAATTTATTTTTGTTTTATTTTTCAATTACATTTTCATACAATATTGTATTGGTTTCAGGTGTACATCATAGTGGTGAGACATTTATATAACTTACAAAATCCTCATTCTGATATGTTTGATTCTCATCTGATATCACCTATAGTTATTACATTTTTATTTATTGGATACCCTATGCTGCACTTTACATCCCTGTGACTATTTGGCAACTATAAATTTGTACTTGATTGCCACCCCCTTTCACCCACCCCTCCAACTCTCCTCCCATGACCCCCACAAATCTAGTACCTGTCTGACACCAAACACTATCATTAACATTACTGATCATATTCCCATACTATGCTCTACATTTTCATAAGTATTTTTTGTAACAATCAAACTAAACTTTCCATTCTCCTCCCTTTATTTCCCCATTTCCCCAACTCTCCTCCCATCTGGCAACAAACCAAATATTCTCTATACCTGTGAATCTGTTTTTGTTCCACTTCTTAATTTTCTTCGGATTTCACCTATAAGTGAAGTGAATTTGCATCTGCCTTTCTCTGTTTGTCATTCCACTCAGTGAATAGCCTCCATGTCTTTTGATTTTTTTTATTTAAGATTTATTTTATTGTTTTTGACAAAGAGAGACAGAGAGAAGGGGGAGGGCTTAGATCAGTCTCCATAGTTGTACATCATCAGTTTTCAACATAGTTTCATTCCACACAGGTAGGTGGGAGCAACACAGGACAAAAGATGGGCCGAGGGCCTCCCTTAAAGGAGGCATGCCCTTGTGAGCTAGGGGCTGAACCGAAGGCCTCCCACACATGGGAAGTTCACCCTGGTGAAAACCTAACTGGGGGCATCTGCACAGGAAGCACACCTCAGTTTAGCATGTGGGTCCACACGGGCCAGGGCTGGGACTTGATCCTTGGACCCCAGGGCTACAAGCTGAGTGCTCAACTTGCTGAGCCATCCCCACTTACCCCATGTCTTTTGATTTAAAGCTTTAATCCACATAACTTGAAAGAGACTGTAGATAGATGTGTAGCCATTGACCTTCCATAATTTATAATTTTTGCCTTTTCCTATCTTAAAGAAGTCCCTGTAACATTCCTTGCAGTATTGGTTTGGTGATGATGAACTTCAGCTTTTTCTTGCCTGGGAAGCTCTTTATCTATCCTTCAATTTTGAATGATAGCCTTGCTGGATATACTAATCTTGGTTGTAGATCCTTGGTTTTAATCATGTTGAATATTTTCTGCCAATTCCTTCTATTCTGCAAATTTTCTGATGAGAAATCAGCTGAGAGTCATATGGGTGTCCCCTTAAAAGTTACTACCGGTACTTGAATTTTTCATGCTTCTTTTAGAATTTTTTTTTGTCTTTAACTTTTTTCATTTTAATTATGATGTGTCTCAGTGTGAGCCTATTTGGGTTCTTCTTGTGTGGGACTCACTGTGCTCCCTATGTTTGTATGGCTATTTCCTTTGCTAGGTTAGGAAAATTTTTAGTCATTATTTCTTTAAATAATTTCTCGGGGAAGCCGGGATGGCTCAGTGGGTTAGGAGCTCACTTTGCAGCCCTGGGGACTGAGGATTGAATCCCAGCCCCGGCCTGTGTGGACCCATATGCTGAACTGGGGAGTGCCCCCAGTTCAGTTCTCACTGGGGCGAAACCCTGGCCCAATTCCTGCCCTGTGCAGCCCTGCCCACCTGTGGTATGAAACTATGTGGAAAAACCAATGATGTACAACTATGGAGACTGTTCTGGGCCCTCCCCCTTCTCTCTGTCTCTGACTGTATCTCTCTCTCTCTCTGTGTCAAAAACAATAAATCTTAAAAAAAATTTTTTTTCTCTATCCCTTGTTTCATTGCTCTTTCTTGTACCCCTATGATATAGTGTCACTATGCTTGATACTGTCCCAGATAAATCTCATACTCTCCTCAATATTTTGGCTTCTTTTTTCTTGTTCTGATTGGGTGTTTTCTGTAAACTTATCTTTGATATCACTGATTTATGTCTTTGCTTGATCTAGTCTGGAGATCCCTTTTATTCCATTCTTCATTTCCTTTATTGTAGTCTTTGGCTCTGTCTGGTCCTTTTTTATTGTTTCTATGTCATTTTTTATGCTTGCTAACTGTTGAAATTTTGATTAATTTGCATTGAGCTCTTTTACTGATGATTTGTTTGCCACCATCCCATATTCTGTTGATGTATTTCTTTGTTTTCTCATTAAGGAAGCCTTTCTGTTTGTAGCTACTCTCCTCAACTTGACACTGACTGTTGTGGTTTTTTTCTGAGGTTCACTGCTAATGCCAGGCAGAGGTGGGGTTGGGGTTGGGGAGTGGGGCAGAGGTCTGGCAAGCAGTGGGGGAAGGTGACTAGTACCTTTGTTTTCTACCTGGCATTCGGGTAGTGCCAGTTTATGCTTTTCTGTATTTGGTTTGCCCCAAGGTCTCTGCCCTGCATTTTGTGATCAGTTGTCTTGAATGCTGATCCCATAGGCAGGACTGCTCATGGCAAGAGATGCATGCTTGCAGCCTTTTCTCTCCTCTTTCCCGGCCAGAGAGGGGTTGGGTTGCATCTTCTCACCACCCTGTCGCTTCCCCTCCTTTCAGAACCAGAGTGAATTTGGGCCACATTATCTCCTGGCACCTGTGTCTGCACCTCCTGGGGCCAGAGTGAGGCCTGGTTGCAGCGTCTCACAGCCCCCGCCTCTGGACCTCCTTTTCTCTGTCCTGAGGACCAAGAAGGATCTGCATCCTCCACCTTCTTCCTCCTCTTCCCCCAGCTGCAGAATTCTAAGCAGGGATCCCCCTTTATCCTCCTCTAATTGCCCCTTTGCCCACCTGCAGGTATGTCTGTACAATGAACAGGCCTCTTAACTGTGTATGTTGTATATACACATCTCATCTCTGTTGAATTCATCTCTGTTGAATTATAGATGTGCTATTTGTTGTAATCTCCAGGGAACTTTTTCTGGAGTTCCTCTCACACTGCCAGTTTGTATTCTCTCAGATTAGATCATTTCTATTGATCTATCTTCAAGTTTAGTTTCTTATCTCTGCAATCTCAAATTTATTGTTTTGATCAAGGGTCCAATGTGGCCCAGGATGGCTTTGAACACAGCCCAACACAAATTCATAAACTTCCTTAAAACGTTATGAGATTTTTTGTGATTTTTCTTTTTTCTTTTAGCTTATCAGCTATCGTTAGTGTTAGTGTATTTTTTGTGTGGCTCAAGACAATTCTTCTTTCCATGTGGCCCAGGGAAGCCAAAAAGTTAGACACCCCTGGTTTAGAGTCTAGATCATTTAGTGATTATTATTTTTTGGTTATTAATAATTTTTGATTCTGTAATTTCCATTTGGTTCTCTTTATATAGTTTCAGTTTCTTTATTGAGATTTCCTGTTTGTGAGTCACATTATATTTTCATTTAAAATTATTTAAATGTGGTTTCATTTAATTCTTTTAACATATTTATAAGAGCAGCTTTGAAGTTTTTGCTGCTAAATTCAACATCAGAGTTAATTTCTATTGACTGCTTTTATCCACTGACTATAATCATATTTTCTATTTCATTGCATGTCTCAGATATATATATATATAACAACAAGTTCAGTAAAGTTGCAGGATACAAAATCATATAGAACTCAGTTGTATTTCTAGCCAATAACAATGAAATATGTAAAAAAGATATTTTTTCTGCCTCTTTTTCTCTTTTCTGATGCTATATATATATATATATATATATATATATATATATATATATATATATTTAATGTAGGTTTTCTGTTGTTTTAGTAACTTGCCTAGATTTAATATCAAGAATCTCTTTTCTCTGCAATGTGTAGCTGTAAGTGTCCCTGCTCAGTGTGTATATATATATATATATATTTTACCCTTTTGTCTATGATTTTATTATGACTTCCTGGGAATCACACCTGTTTGTGCATACTTAGTGGTTAGCCAACAACTGGTCAGAAGGTTGTGCTCAAACACCCCTAGTCCATAAAGTTTCCATTCTTTGTCAGTGGAGCTGCATGTAGATTAAAACAGTATATTCACAATTCAGGCATTTTCAACTCTGTTTCACCTTTCACTTTTTAATGGATTCTGTTGAGCTTCCTAAACCCAGCATACAATATCCTGGTCAGCCAGGGAGGAGTAATTTGTCTAGTACTTCTTTGCTGCTCTCATTTTCAGCATCTCTCTCTATATTTTTGGCCTGTTTGCCACTCATTCTAACCAGACCACACCTTAGTCTTGCAGAACTGTTAATTTTTCCTGTTTGTTTCCTACCAAATTTGTTACTTATACTAAAAATGATTTGGGCATTTTTGCTTTCTGTCCCATTCAAATCAGTTCCCTCTGGCTGTGAAGCTGTTGATATTTACAGTTAGCTATAGTCTGGAAAAACAACGTTTCTCACCAACTGAGTTGGAGGGGATAGGATAAGTCCCAGGCAAGAAGGCTGCAAACTACCACTGTTCTTATTCACAGTGCTAGCTAGAAGTTTTCATAATACATGCTTCTTAATTTGTGGTTTACCTTTAATTAACTTTTAGAACCCTTAAGTGGTTGTTTTTTGATAATTTATCCAGTTTTTTTAAACACTAATTTTATTGTTTGAGGGTAGGTGAGAAAGAGAGGGGGAGGGGAGGGTCCAGAGCAGTCTCCATAGCGGTACATCATTACTTGTGATGCAGTTTTCATTCCACACTGGTGGACGTGGGGTCCCATGGGAGGGGAACCAAACCAGGGACCTCCCACATGGGAGGTGACAACCTTTGCTGCTGTGCCATCTGGCGGTTACCAGTTGTTCCGCAGTTCAGCATATTGGATTGCAGCAGTTCAGCATATGGGTTTGCATGGGCCAGTGTTGGGAATTGAACCCTGGGCCTCTAGATTGTGTGGTAAGTGCCATTTCTACACATGTGATATATTTAGAGGTATGTTTGCTAACTGAGCAAGTGCAGAAATTTTTCCACCTATACATGCAATGAGAAAACTCACCTTGATATTGATGCATAATTTCTATGAATAAAGACAAAGCCAATTCTTTGTTCAAGGACACACTGCTCTGGGAGTGATTCCTAGTATGTTCTTTGTTTGCCAGTTCCCAATGAAGTTTTTTCTCATAAAACCATCTCAGAGTTGTCATTTGGCTGACAACTACCAAGTTATTGCCCAGGGTTGGTCTGTTAACAGTAGAATATAATTTTTGAGATGTTGCCTAGCTAATAATTCTAACACTTGTTTATCTGATTAGGTATATAATTCTAGATTGAAAATTATTTGTCCTTAGAATGTCAAAGACTTTGTGCTCTTGTAACTTTCAGCATTGCTATTTTTGTCTGATGACATTTTGACTGTCATTCTTTTTGTAAATGTTATTTTTATTTCTTTTTGGAAGCTTTAAGGATGTCTTATTCTTTGAAATTTCATTCTGATGTACCTTGGAATATTTCTCCTTTAATTCATTGTGCTGGATACTTCGTTGGCCCATTACTCTAACAATGTTGTTTTATGTGTTATTTCTTTGATAATTTCCTCCCCTGTTCTCTTTCTGTCCAGGTTTCCTGCAGCTCATATTAATTAGAGATTGGAGATCAAGGATTGAAACTCTAATTAGATTATTTTTTTACTCTTATTGTCTCAATTTAAGCTTTTTCTTCTTTATCCTAGGAAAGTTCTCTTCCAATCTTTCTATTGATTATTTTTAAATTTCTGCTATCATGTGTTTCATCTTTAAGAGCGCTTTAAAAAATTTTTTTTATATATAACTTTTTGTTTTGCTTTATGGATGCAATATCTTTTGTCTTTCTGATGATGTACTTTTTTTTCCTCTTGCTTCACTAATTATCCATGTTGTTTTCTGAGACTTTTTCCTGTTGTTTTTGTACTTGGCCTTTCAAATTTGAGGCTTTATCAAATATTTGGTGGTTGTTAGCTCTGCTTTGTCATTTAGAAGTGAGGTACAAAAATATCAGAGTATAAAACTTCTGACTGAATAGTAAGATGACCTTTTCATTATGTAATCCCAAAATACCAATTTAGGTCTTTTCTTTGGGCGTGATCAATGTCACAATAGTTTGCTTAGCTAAGATATGCTAAATAATAAGTAACATAAAATCAAAATGGCTTAACACAATAAATATTTACCATTGCTACTACATGTCCAAAGGTGATTGATGATAAGCTGGGCTCCAGGTATAAAACTACTCCAAATCATGTTATGATGCCACTATTTTATCATAATATTTCAAGTGTTTGTTACAGCAGAGAAAAAGAAAGCATGGAAAATTATACGTTGGCTCTTGAATACTTCCACCCAGAAATTACATATATGACTTCTTCTCATATGTCATTGACTAAAGCAAACCACATGTTCACTAACTTCAGAAGTGGGAAAGAGCAGTCCTCCCAAGTTTCCAGAAGGAGAGAAGAACCAGCAATACTGGAAAGCAGTACTAAAATTTACCACACTGAGTCACTTCCTTAACAATCTTATTCTTGGTTCCTCATTCTTCCTAATAAGATTATTCAGAGACTAAATATTCACTTGCTCTAGTATTGGGAAGTAAGTTGCTTCCTATTATTATTTTTTTCCTGATGAGTAAAGTAAGTTGACTAACTTAAAATAAAAAAGCCAGATGTAAACATAAGAAGGATTCCTCTGCCTACTAAACTTCCTAAAGAAATTAGAAAGTAACAAAAAGCCTTTATTCCGCCCCCCCACCGCCCATCATCCTGTGTCTTCCTAAAGTCACTCTTGATCTCATCATAGCACCAGTTAAGAGATGAACCAACGGAAATGAAGGGAACAGCAAACAGTGTTATAGTTTGGATCTGGTTGTGGCCAGCTTCAGAGTGACTAGTTTTGCAAGTTATCAGTAACTTCATGCAGCTACATATGAATGGGAGTGAAGTTGGCAAAAACAACTCTCTTCTAAAAAAGTATTTTAGGACCCAGAGTCATGAACAACAAGCACTTTATCTGCAGAGATAGTAGAATATGGGTTTCCTGGGCAGAAGTAATTTAGATTCTTCAGTGATAGAGGAGAGTTCAAATATGAAGGCATGTCCTTTCAAAGCCTGTAACACCCTGGAGAGTTGAACATGTACCAAGCATTACTGCTTTGGGATACTAGACACAAAACTGTTTCCACAAGTTCATGAGAAGACCTTGAAACCAACCTGATTCTCTGCCTCTGGATCCAAAGAAATTAACTGCTTAGGATGCACATAAATGGTATCAGACTCACTGTTTCTTTCCTTAATGATATTGAAAGTTACATCAATAATAAACAACTATATATATTCACTGAGAAAATACATGAAGGTAAAATTAGCATCCTTGTCATAAATTGTTGATTCATTACAAAATTTGGACCTAGATTGGCCAAGAAATAAATGAATGCCTTAGTTGTATTGCCCTAAACTAACTCTCTGAGGTCTCTAGGCATAGGCTGTCCCAGACTCCACCAATATGAATGGAGAGTCCATAAGAAAGCTCCTGGCCAACTACTGGGCCTCCAGATGTGACCTTGTGGCACACAAGCACCTCCTCAACCCCAACAACTGAGACCCACTGCCCTATGTACTTGCCACTATGCAGAAGTCCTCAAACACCTCTGGAATTCAGTGTAAAAGTGCCATTTATACATTTAAGGCCCTATACAGTATGGTCATTCATTTGCTAACTCAGATCCCCATATTGATCAGTCATTGAGTGTGGGCAACCGTGGTGAGGGAAATAACCTTGTAGGAGGTGGCTCTTTGCAGATGGGACAACTCCTAAAGGAGCTGGCAATTGAAGGCTGCTGGCCCACAGCACTCCCAGGAGCTGGGACAACAAGTCATCATTGAAGGGGGCTCTAGGTAACACTCCCTGTTATTTCAAGTCATTTCTCCCTGTGGGCTCTCAGACATCAAAGTTCTGCCCCAGATTCACTTTGTCTACAGTTTTTAGACCATCACCCATCCCCAAACTCTCCATCCCTTCCAATAACTCACTTCATTATTTCCCCACTTTATCTCTGATTTGTCATATTATCTGACGTATTTCTATCCTTATGGGTAAGCTTAGTTCTACTTTTATGCTTAGGTTCCTTTCGTAACTTTGCTCCATTGCTTACAATAGCCAGCTCTTTGTCTATGAAAACAAAGAATCAGGCTCAGAATAATGAAATGTTTGCTGAAAACATCCAACTTTTGATCTTTTGAACATGCTTTCATTGTGTAACTAGGATGCAAAGGGTAGAATTAACTGGCTTTCAAAAACTCTAGGTTCCAAGCTATTGTTTGCTTCCACAGAGTTGGCTTTTTTTGTGTTTTTCATGACCCAAACTCAATTTAATTTACTGCCGAAAGTATATTCCTCTCAGTTCATTTCAGGCACATTAGAAATCTACTAGGGGAGAAGATTCATTTCCTCAAAATGATAAGAGAAACTAGGCAAGCTTAAAAAAAAAACTCCCTTAAATCTCCTCCCCTGGCTGTTAAGCTGAACAAATGAGTTGATAAATTCACTCCCCACCCTCTACATAGCAGCCTCAGCAGTGTTAAGCTTTATTGGGTGAAACAGCTTCTGAGTTTCAGTTTTTACAAAGTGGTACCAAAGTGCATTATGAAAGTCTAATAATTAATTATTTTAGTACTCTGTGGCTGCTTCTCTTGGTGTTCCACATACAATAGAACAAATTTTATTGGCATTGTTTCCATTCAATTGAATACCTCCCTGTATTTAGCTACAATCTGTACTGTCCAGTGTAACTGGTTTGTGGGAGAACTGTGAGTTATTTTTTTCCCAACATGGTCTCTTTTACAAGCATAATTGCATCCTAGGCTTAAAGGCTCACCCACTCCTTACCAAGGCACCAGACAAGATCCTGGCCTCTATTTTCTCATCTTTGGAGAAGATCTTCTATCATCTCTAATTCCTGATAAAATCTCCCTGCTGTTTTAAAAAAGGCTTTCAAAATGTACATGCACAGAAAATGTATGGAAAGACTCTAAAACAGTATGATTGAAAGTGCCATGAAAGCAACACCCAAGGGGAGGGGAAAGAGGAGAATTTAAGAAGTTAAGTGAGATAGAAGATGTATGTATGCTGCCTAAATCATTTATCTCTGTTTCTATGTGTTCCATAAGGAGAGAAATTGCTTGGAACTTCCCACCCTTAAGAAGATATTACCAATACCCATCATCAAAGAGGCATCTTTTTGGAAATCTTTTCTAGTTATAGGGATTGGTTAACATGAAAATTAGGAAAACACCTCCTCTGTCTCTTGTAATCAAAAGCACATTTGATCCACATGCCTAGCTAGGGCGAAAGGCGAGCTGTTGAATTGGGAAGAAGTTTCTCTCTGGGATGTGACTTCATGTATGGAATCAAAAACTGTGTGTAGCCACTTCGGTAACATCAGATGTTTTGCTTAGGAGGAGCTAATAATGAAAAGAAAGCGTTTTGTTGTTTTTGTTGTAGCTGTTTGCTTATTTATTCGGTCACTATACATTATCGTATCATTAAGGCTTTAAAATTTATTGGGAATCTGTGGACAATGGAAAAGATATTGAAATTATAAAGAACTTAAAACATGCTCCCTGTCCTTGAGAAGAAGGGACTTTAGAGATCTCCTAGTTCAAGTTTCTCATTTCAGAAAAGGAAAATGCAGCACTGAGCACTAAAGTGATTTGTGATTTATTTAAAGTCACTTAGTGGCAGAACTGGGACCAGAGGTTGAGTCCTTATATTCCTACTTCAGTGAATTTTTTATTACCTAAATTGCTTTCATGGTCTGCAATAATTCAAGATTAACCTATGAGTCAGTTCATCCTAAAACATTTTTTATCTACTTTTATTTTGTTAAGAAAAATATTCCAAATATATATACATATATATAATCCAGATATACCAAAAGTACCAAGAAGAATATATTGATGCTCCTACCTACTATGCAGATTAAGAAATAAAATATTCTAGACACAGTAGGATTTCTCTGTATCTCTTTTTAGTCCCTTTCAGATATATCTCTCCTAAGGGGTATTCTGAATTTGCTGTTTGTCATTTTCATGACTATTTTAAACTTCACCAGGTGTATATATTTAGTATTTTGCATGCTTTAAAATTTTATAAATGGTATTAACTGTACACACTAATATGAACCCTTTTTTTACTCATACATTTTTGAGATTTATCAATTATAATATATGTAATTCTGGTTTACTTTTTCTGCTTTACATATACCACCACTTACTTATCCATTTTTATTTTTTTTTATTTACATATAAGAGGATGATTTTAATTTTTTGTCATTTTGTGAACATTTGCATACTGTTCCCATGGGCACACTAAAAATTTATACTAGGAGGCAAATTGCTAGATCATATAGTACGCACATCTTCAAATGTACTGGATTCTAATTTCAACTTTAGACTGCTCCACTTTACTGGGTTTGGTTTTATAAATATACTTCTTACTTTCACATTGCCTACTTTTCAAATGAGTGCAAATTTGAGATTTTAATGAGGGAAGAGCTTAACATAAGCAGCTACGTATTGAGGACTAAAGATTTAGGGTTGGTATGTATGTGTAGCACTCTTTGGAAATGTAGGTAGAGAGAAGTCTCTGAATTTAGCCAGTTCTCCAAAGGGAGAATCAACATATGTACCTTCACATTGAAAGATTGATCTTTTGTGTCATCCTGGGAACATAGGAGTGAAATACACTCTTATCAATATAAGTAAGTACAGCCTTCCTATAAGGGCTGTAAAGAGTGATTATGTGATACAAGCTGATTGATGCTGCACGTTCTTCCCAAAGCACTTTCCCTGTGGTTGTTCACTCATCTAATGCAGTCCTCTACTAAAAAACAAAGGATGGACAGAAGAGCTCAGGAATTACTAAAATGTAGTATTTATTTAAATCTTAATATGAAGGACATTTTGGTAGGGGTGGGATAGGGTAGAAATTAACGGTGATGAGAGAACAACTGGGCTGATTCTTTGAAGCCCATTGTTTACCATCTCCTCCATGAAGCATTCCTTAGTACTTCTGGCTACCAGTAATCTTTCAGTTCTAATCTCCTACTTTGTACCGGTATTATAATAATTATCAACACATTGAATTTTATTATAAATGTGCAATGTCATGGGGTCATGAACAGTGGATCAGATATCTGTTCTTTCATAAGAAACCATCCTTACATGTAGTGGCTTAAAGCAACTATTTGTTTGTTTACCATTCTGCCATTTGGTCAGGGCTCAGCTGGGTCAGCTTATATGGTATTGGCTAGGTTTCCTCCTGTGGCTGCACTAATCTGACCACTCAGCTTGGGATAGAATGTCCAAGATGCCCTGTAATTTTCTGAATTTCTCTCCATGTGGCCTCTCCAGTGGGATAGCAAGACCTCCTTCCATGGTGACTGGCTTCTAAGAGAGTACAATGCAGAGGCTGCCAGGCCTGGTAAGGGGTAGGCCCAAACTGGCCCACTCTCACTCCTTTCTCCTTCTACTGGTTAGTCATTCACAAAAACCAGCCCAGTTTGGAGGAGAAGAGAAATAGATGCTATGTCTGGATGGGAAGAACATACAGAGATGGAAGGACTTGCTGGAGGACATCTTTCAAGACAACATACCATGTGTAGTATCTTAGCTAAAACAGTTGATGAATAAATAAAGTGCTGCTTCCAGAGCACTGGTCAAAAGGGTGCTGAAGAAAAACATCTTTTTGAGGGCACCAGTGAAGTAGAAAGTCAGTCTATACTGTTTCAGGTAGCATGGAATCCAGAAATAGAAACTTTCATGGATTTATTCACAAAACACTGCTCACCCAGCTGGCTTGGTTGGAGCCTAGTAGCAACATACCATAGTGTGGTAGTTACTAATTGTTCAGAAAAATTTACATTCTCCTCCTTACACAATTTCCCTTCCCTAAAATTATTAATAGATGAGGTCATGTGATTTGCTTTGGCCAGTAAAATATGAGCAGATATGACATTTGTCACATCTAGACAGAAACACTAGACACCAGTGTGCAAGTTACCACATAATCTTTTTTTCTGCCCTAGTGAAATGAGCATCTATCAGTCTGGGTTCCTGAATCACTACAGTCAGAAAATTTCTCAAGGGTGTGGCCCACAGATTCACCCCAGAGGCCAGAGAACAAATATTATGGCCAGAAAGCCTTTTGTTTTGTTCAGCCACTAGAATTTTTAGCTTATTACCATAGCATAATTATATTATTTTCTATTGTTGCATGAGCTATTACTGCAGATTTGGCATTTAAAATAACACACATTTATTATTTCTGTTACTATAGGTTAGGATTGGCATGACTTAGCTGTGTCCTCCACTCAAGGTCTCACAAGGCAGAAATCAAGGTATCAGCTGGCTGCCTCCTTATTTGGAGACTTGACTGGGGAACTATCTGCTTCTAACCTCCCTTGGGTTGTTGGTGAAATTTAGTTTGTTGCAATTGTAGGACTAAGCTTGCTATGTCATTGCTGGTTGTCATTTGGGGGCTCCGTCCCCCAAATTGTCCATTGTTCTCCATCCCTGAGGCTGTGCACATGCCTGGACATATGACCTCTTCCATTTCTAAAGACAGCTATAAAAAACTTCCTCAAGGAGGTCAGGATGGCTCAGCATGTTGAGCGCTCGTCTTGCAGCCCCTGGGGTCTAAGGATCGTATCCCTGCCCTGGCCCATGTGGACCCATGTGCTGAATTGGGGGTTACCCCCAGTTTAGTTCTCATTGGGGCAAGCTCAATGCAGAAGGCCCCAGCCCAGTTCCTGCCCTGTGCAGCCTTGTGCCCACCTGTGGAATGAAATTATATAGAAAACCAATAAGATGCAACTATAGAGACTGCTCTGGGCCCTCCCCCTTCTCTCTGTCTCTGTCAAAAACAATAAAATGAATCTTGAAAAAAAAAAAGAAGATATAAGAATATGTGTATGTGTAAATATATATGTATAGGTATGTCTATAATGGAATACTATTTAGCCATAAAAAAGAACAAAATCTTGCCATTGTGACAACATGGGTAGACCCGAGGACATTATGTTAAGTGAAAGAAGCCAGACCAAAAAAGACAAATACCACATAATCTCACTTGTATGTAGAATTTGAAAAATAACAACAACCAAACAAATTCATAGATACAGAGAACAGTTGGTGGCTGCCAAAGGAGGGGGATTTAGGGTGAAAGAAATGGGTAAAGGGGGTCAAAAGATATGAACTTTCAGCTGTAAAATTATTAAGTCATAGTTTAATGACTATTGTTAATTTTACTGTATTGAATGTTTGAAAGTTGCTAAGGGAGTAGATCTTAGAAGTTTTCAATACAAGAAAAAAATTGTGTTACTATGGTAATGGATGTTAACCAGACTTATTATGGTGATCATTTCACAATATATACAAATATTGAATCATTATGTCTACCCCTGAAACTAATATAATTTTACATATGAATTATACCTCAATTAAAAAAGAGAAAGAGAAAAAATTTTCTGAAATTGTTTGGATCCTGACAACTGAAAGATCCATGAATGACATTTTTGAGAAAATTATGAAATATGACTTGTACTCTGTAATATGCGATGTTAAGAAATTATTATTTGGTGAAATTTGGAAATGGGATTTTGGATAGTTTTTCTTAAGGACTGTGTTGTGAAGAATTTAGAGACAATATGATGTAATATAAAGTAGAAGATGAAACACGATTGGAATGATGTTGATTGGCATTTCACTATTGGAGTTTATACTGTACTTGCTCAAATTCTGTGCATAATTAAAAATTTTCATAATCAAAATTTTAAATGAAAGCCTTACTAAATTTTACTAGCAAGAAATCTAAAACTATGGCTTCACTGGGTTTGGATTTCAAGCAATCTGGTGCATTGAAAGTGGACAAAAAAAGAAGGGGCCTGCGTAGAGGAAGTTAGCAGGGGAACCAGTGAGGGTACATTGCCCATATTGGTCCAAAATACATCCTGTCAGTTCCAGGTCCACTTCTTTCAGGGCCCACAAGAAGTTTACAGTTAAGAATTCTCAATGTGCTGCCTCAGATGTGGGATTTGGATAAACAATGTTCCCTCAACTTCAGAGGATCCCTGCCTGAGCTTACGGCCCCTGCAGTTGCTGCTTTATTTGCCAGTGAAGTAAGTAGATGAAAATGTCAAGACGAATTAAACCTGTCATCATTGATAAGTCAGCAAAAGCTGGAGGAGTCTTGAAAAATGGACTGTTTATTGTTCATGCTTTTGAAGTCCAACATATAGATGGAGAAAATCAGAAAGGCCGAGATTAGAGGACAAGTGGGAGATCTGCCTAATGAATGGGGTCCTCTTTCCTGTTACAAGAGTAGAGTCCCTACAATTGCTAATTTGCAGGTTTGTTTGCTTTGCAAAAGACTGACTTCAGAAATTAATAAGTTAAAATACAAAAACACTTTTTAAAATCCTGTTCTTTGCAAAAATCAACAAAATAGGCAAACTATTAGCTAGTAACTCAAAAGAAATAATAGGGGGGGTATAAGCACAATTACATAAAACAAGAAATGATAAAAGGGAAATTATTCTTGGGAGAAAGAAAATCTTGAAAGCCATAAAAGGTTATTTTGAACAATTTTATGGAAATTGGAAAACCTAGATGAAATGAATAATTTTCTAGGAAAACAGGGTTTATTAATTCTGAATGCAGTAAAGGTTTAAGACAAGCTTGTCCAATCTGAGGCACACAGGACTCATGAAGCTCAGGATGACTTTGAATGTGGCCCAACACAAATTTGTAAACATTCTTAAAACATTATGAGATATTTGTTGTGATTTTTTATGTTTTAGCTCATCAGCTATTGTTAATGTTAGTGTATTTTATGTGTGGCCCAAAACAATTCTTCCAATGTGACCCAGGAAAGGCCAAAAGATTGGACACCCCTGGTCCAAGAGAAAAAAAACTCTAGCAAAGAAATAAAGTTATCAAGAAGCTACAACCCTCAAGAAGCACCAGGCCAATCTATATGGTTTCACAGGTTTTCTACTAAACCTTCAGACTACATACACCAACTGCTATTTGAACCCCCACAGAAGAGGTCAAGGAGGAAAACTTTTAATACTTTTTCTCAAATGAGTACAATGCCGAGGAATAAACTTGATAAATATTGCATTAAAAAATACATGTAGAAATTAAATATTCAATAAAGGTAACAATTCAAATTATTCAGGAAAATAGGCATTTTCGTAACATGTACTGGGATAATTAACTGACTATTTGGAATAAGTTAAGATTGAATCCATTTTTCACCCTTTATACCAGGATAAACCCCAAACGAATCAGAGACATAACTGTGAACAAACAACAGAAAAATCCATACAAATACTTGGAGAAAACAGGTGAATTCATCTATTACCTGGGAGTGGGGACTGAAGAAACAATAGAGAAAAATATTTTAAAACTCAAATATATTAAAATAAAAAATAATTTGTATGGGGAAGCAGGGATGGCTCAGTGGGTTAAGCGCTCACTTTGCAGTACCGGGGACCGGGATCGAATCCCAGGCCCAGGCCCATGCGGAACCGTGTGCTGAGCTGGGAGCTCCCCCAGTTCAGTTCTCTCTCTGTCTCTGTCTCTCTCTGTCAAAAATAAAAATAAATAAAAAAAAGTTTCCCTTTAAAAAAAAAAATTTGTATAGCAAAATAATGTTCAACTTGGAGTAAATATTTGCTACTTATGTTACAAAAAAGAACAAATTTTCCCCAAATATAAATAGCTCTGAAAAGTATAGAAGAGGAAGACCTGAAATCAGTGAAAATGTTGGGCAAAAGACCTGAACAAATATTTCAGAGAAAAATAAATGTAAACAGCAATTAAACGTACAAAAAGATCCACAAATCTTAATCACATGAGAAATAAAAGTAAAACTTTATTGATATAACATCTCTCATATAGGCAAAAATCCAAAAATTTGAAAACAGAGTCTATTGGTGAGGAAATAGAGAGGCATACATTACTGTTTGAAAGTGGAATATAAGCACAACTTCACACGAACAGGAATTTGGCAATATCTAACAAAATTATACACGAATTTACACTCTGACTCAGCAATCTCATTTTTAGTCTCTGCCAGGAAGATATACTCCCCAGAAATACAAAATAACATATTCTATTCATTATGGCACTATTTGTAATATCAAAAGATTGTAAATATCTCAATGGTCTACTAAAATAAAGGACTGGTTAAGTAAACTATGGTTACTTCCACACAATAGTGTACTACATAGCCACTAAAAAGGGAAAAGAAATGATCTCTATGCACTAATATGGAGTGCTTTCGCTGAAAAGAGCAAAATGCAGAACAATGTAAATAAGTATTTTGTTGTTGTTGTTAGCAAGGAAATAGATGATGATAGATGATTGATAAATAGATAGATACGATAAACAGCTAAATATAGAAAGATAGATGGTAAATAGAGATATTTGCTTCTCTGCTTGTTATTTTCAAAATGAAACACTAGAAAAATAAATAACAAACTAAGAAAATAGGCTATCTATGTGGGTAACAATGGAAGGGATAAGAAGCAAACACTACTTCTCTGAGGATTCCATTTTATGTAGTTTTGACTTTTGAACCACATAAATGTTTTAGTGTGGCATAAGACTTAAATGAAGGCTTGATAAGATGTGCTGCCTTGATATCTGGTAAAATCAGGAGAGCCTTGAACTGCAAGTTTCCTCCCCACTCTGCTTCTGTGGGTAAGGTCCTTCAGTTGAACAACCTTTCTTATCAAAGGGAATAGGCACATTTCCTGCCTGTTTCAAAGCAGTGGGTTTTAGTTTCCTGCTGGACCACAGAATTATTCAAACAAGCCAATCATGTCCTCCCACAGTAAAAAACTGTACCCCACCCTCCTGATACCACAAAGCCTGCCTCTCACAGCTCCTGGTTGTTCATGCAGTTCCAAGCCCTGTGTGGCCCTGCATGAAATACAGTGTTCTCCCCACAGGATTTTGAGTACATTTGACTAATAAACAACTATCTATCTCATCTGTGCAGTGTCAGATATTGTGTGTCCAGCTATTTCCTAATCCTAGGGCAGGAATCTTTCTCTCATTAATGGTGTGAATAAGAGTGAATTAAAACATTTCCGTATTTAAAAACAAAATAAGACCGGATCCAAGATGGCGGCATGAGAGGAGAATGCCGATAACTGCCTGGGAAGGGCCTTGTGAGCAGAGGGGAATCCACAGGGGAAACCCTGAGAGGAAACCTCAACTAAGAGAGCCACACAACACGGAACAAAGAGAGCCACACAACACGGAACAACACACAAAGGTTGGAGAAAAAAGGGGGGAGCGGGAGAGGAAAAGGGAAGCAGCAGTTCGGGGACAGAGACTCGGAGTGCGGCCCGGGGCCGGCAAAAACAAAGGGGGATTGGGGGACTACGGTCAAAGTGGAGCTGGATCGAGGGCGGGCTGGAAGCCGAGACCTAGGGAGCGTGGAAGCCCCACAAGACTGTGGACAATTTAACATCTGAACTCAAGGGACAGCACACAGTGCCCTAATCAGATCACAGAGCCTAAAGTGGAACAGGGACTGTGGAGCAGGGCGGCTGCACTT
>PVKE010020665.1:0-27272 GCA_004027555.1 Craseonycteris thonglongyai | reverse complement strand
ACTATAAATAATGCTAATGCAGTGCCTGGTGCATCTGTGTGTGTGTGTGTGTGTGTGTGCATCTGTGTGTGTGTGTGTGTGTGTGTGTGTGTGTGTGTGTGTGTGTGTGTGTGTGTGTGTGTGTGTGTTGTAAATGATTGAGAATACAACTGTGCAATCCGTTCCCAGGGATATGTCTTAATGACTAAATTGTATCCACATTCTAGAATGGTTTATTGAATGTTTGCATAAGCTATTGTGTTTTGATGTATCAAAAGGGGATTTTTCACTAAGCCAGCTGATCAGCATTCATTAAAATAGATTGAAATATTTACTCTGCTTCTCTGACCAACTCTAACCAGCTTCACCATTTACTTAAGTCCTTTGGGCCTGATTTGGTATTAATTTCTAAATTATCTTCTGACACCAGTCTTCATTTGTACCTCCACCCACAAAAAACACCTGTCCAAATGACAGCTGTGATAATATCAGGCCTAGAGCTGTTTAGAATATGTGTGAATGGAGCAATGGGGCACTCATGGTAGGAAGGAGACTCCAACTCATTTTGTTTCCTAAATATTATACATTTGCAATGCTTACAAGATCATATACACATAGCCACTGATAAAGTTTCATTTGTTGGACAAGCCAAAACTAAAAAAAAAAAAAAAAAAAAAAGATTATTTTCTTAGAGTATTTATTTTTCACATATAGAAACTAAAAGTAACTAGACTTGAAAATAAGTTTTTAAACTATCTTACCCATTAAAATTGAAGTGACTATAACTTTGAACTCATTAATCTTAGATTTAGGAGTTGTCTTAAGGAAATAATTGAGATGCATACAAAGCTTTATGCTCAATGGTATTCTATTGAATGTGACTATAAAAATAAAAATTGAGCCTACTTTAAATGTCCAACAATAGGAATTTTGTTAAATAAATGTGGTATGTCCATTTGGTTAAGCTTTAAAGTAATTTTACCAAATAATATTTAAAGAAATAGTAAAATGTATAAAATATCAGTGATAAGTGGAAAAGAAAAGCAGATAGGAAAACACTTCTGGAGTTCTACAGATTTTGATATCAGTTCTGTATGAGAAAAGTCTTGTGTGCATTTCTTTTAAAGGACTGGCAAGATGTATAACAAAATATTTGTAATTATCTCTGATAAGACTTCAGAAGAACTTTTTCCAAATGGTCTACAATAAGCATTTTTATACTTACATACAGAAACACATGTACATTTTGGTTTGTTGAAACACTATAAAATTTTTATTATGAGATATGTTTTGGTTCCTAAATCATTTAATTTTAAAAATCAGTGTAAACATAACTTTCAACATTTTATTACAGAGATTATCCAGTGTGTACATATTATTCATATTACTAACTTAATTATCATAAGATGTTTGTTTAAGTCTTATTCATTTGTATAGACACATAAATAATATTCCTATTTTTTTTAACCCATCTGCTTTTCTTATTATCTGAGTATATGTGAAAATAATAAAAGAAAAATATTATCTGGCATCCAGTACTAAAGAATAATAATAAGCATTCAAAGGGACATGCTAATAATAATATTGTTTCTTCTGTTGGAAAATATGAATTTTAAAACAATTAATTATAACCAATAGATAACCTTTGCTATGCAATGATACAACTCAGGTTTCCCATAATCCTATATTATCTATTTTTATGTTAAACGGTGTTAGCTTATATAATTTTTAAGCTATAAATTGTTAACGCTAAAAATGATCAAAAGGAGAAGTATAGCTTATTTTACATAATTCCTCAATGTTCTAAGGCTTTCAGAATAGCAAAGAAGAAATAGAATTTTTTCAAACAGATATTGGAACTCTTAATGGTCCATCTCTTCATGGGATGTATGCCATTGAAAACAGATAAATCACAGAAGAAAAGCACCATCCATCTAATTATTCCAACGAGGAAGCGGCAGAAAAAGGGAGGGGAGAGCTCCCACCCAGCAACCCAGCTGTAAACCTTCATGTGTTGTTGGGACATAAGAGCATGACTAATTTTTAACACACCCACAAAACAGTTTTCCTCTGACAAGTTACTGAAAAGATGAGTGCCAGACACTAGAGAAAGGCTGTGAGTGTGAAGTTTGAGTTTCATTGGATTAGTATTTAAATTGAGCTATCAAACAATATTTTTCTCCAATTATGCAGCATAGGACAAAAAGGGCAGGGAAGCTTAAAAGAGCTATTCACAAGGACAGAATCTGAGCTGAGTCAACTGTTTACACATTGCAAACGTATTTCATCCTCTTTAACACAACCCCATCGCCGGTGGCAGCGCCTGCCAAGCTCCAGACTGTCGCACGTTTAAGGAAACAAAGAAACTGACTATGGGCTTTAAAATGTCCCCAAATGCACTCCTCTCACAGGTGAAAAGAAAGCACCTGAATTTTGGACTTAGTCCTTCTAACAAATCTGCTACTGTATAAAATCCCAACTTGGAATCTCTTCCTTCTAGTTAATCAGATGGTATCATAACTGGAGTCTTCCCCAGATAAAAAGCAAACATGGTTCAAGGTTGAGACCTTATTAGCATTTCCAAAGAGCTGTGAAAAGCCTCTATTCTCCCTTCTCTGCCAAGTAAATTTTGTTTTGCTGAGCTTTAGAACTATTCCTCTGTTGTCATGGTCGAGCGTTATTGTCACAGCTGTCTCAGGGGGTGCTGCCTTGAATATCTTTTGGAAATAACACACAAATAAGGAACATGGCATTTGCTATATCAAAAGAGCTTTTATAAGGCAACCACACCTACTACTACAAAACTCCAAACTGGTAATATACTTGTCAACATCACTTGGCACTTTTAAAACTATGGAGCCAAAGATGGAATTAGGTAAATGAATGAATTTACTACGCAGAAGACTATAAAGGGAGTACACACAGATAGATGCCTTCACTAAAAAGAGAAAGCAAAACAGGGAAAAGAATGCTTTGAGGATCTACTTTTTAATATGAACAATTTGATGCAAACTTTCTCAAAAGAAATTATATCCTTCTCCCTTCATCTGCCTACTTTAGTAAATTTTCTTTTTCAAAACGACAAATTATTTTGTTTTGCTTATCTTGTTCTACAGAAAACAGGAGGCTGTCAGCAACATGAAAGGAAGTATTCCATGATTCTTCTCAATTTCATATTGATTATGAATAAAAAAGGTGATTAAAAAAGTTGATAATAGTACATAGAATGATGCCTCAAATTATGGGTAAAATGTAAACACATGATTCTACTGTGATACAACATAGTAGAATTTCCTTTACAAGTATGTTGCCTTGAAGATATGTTTAACCAGAGTTGCACGTAGGAACCTGCAACTAATGTGCATCTAATGAAATGTTATTCATTATAATACCCTTACTCCTAAATAAGTGGCTCAGAGGTCATTTGACATCTCCTAACCACTTTCATCATGATTTCAGGTTAAAAACAAAACCAGAAAAAGCAGGGATGGCTCAGCAGGTTGAGCGTTTGCCTTGTGGCAAGAATCCAGTCCCAGCCCCACCCGTGCAGACCCATATGCTTAACTAGGGCATGCTTCCAATGTGGGAGGCCCCCGGTTCAGTTCCCACCCTGCACAACCCCACGTCCACCTGTGGAATGGAACTACCGGTATGTCAAAACTAATGAGGTATGGCTGAGGAGACTGCTCTGGGCCCTCTGCCTTCTCTTGGTCTCAACATGCCTACAACAAAGAATTATTCAGTCCAAAATGCCAACAGTGCCAAGGTCAAGAAACTCTGATCTAAAGGGAATCACATCCTTTTTGAGGGGAAATGATATGTTACCCAATTCTAACCCATAAAATATGAGAAAAGATTTTCAATATGCTGCTGAGAAAGCTGTTCATCTCTCCTAAGAAAAAAGCACAGGTTTCTTCTCTTCTCCCCTCCTCTCCACTCCTCTCCTCCCTTCTCTTCTCCCCTCTCCTCCCCTCCCCTCCCCTCCCTTCCCCTCCCCTTTCCTCTTGATTGTAAATGAGAAATATAATTTAAATGAGTTTATGCAAAAGAATAAATGGCTACAGTAGTACCTCCCTTATCCACAGGAGATAAGTTCTAAGAGCCCCAGTGGATGCATGAAATTACAGATAGTACCAAACCCTATACAAGCAGATACTGTTTTTTCCTATACATACATACCTGTGATAAAGTTTAATTTATAAAGTAGGCACACTAAGAGATTAAAAACTGATAATAAAAAGAACAATTATAACAATATACTATAATAAAAGTAAATGTGTCGTTATTAAGTAAAATAAGGGTTATTTGAACACAAGCACTGTGATACCATGACAGTCAATCTGGAAATCAAGACAGCTGTGAAGTGACTAACAGGCAGATAGCATACAGAGTGGATATGCTACAGCAGGGGTCCCCAACCCCTGGGCCATGGATGAATATCCTGTTAGGAACTGTGCAGCACAGCAGGAGGTGAACAGTGTGTGAGTGAGCGAGGCTTCATCTGTATTTACAGCCACTCCCCACCACACACATTCCTGCCTAAGCTCCTCCTCCTGTCAGATCAGCAGCGGCATTAGATTCTCCTAGGAGAATGAACCCTATTGTGAACTGCTTATGTGATGGATCTAGGTTGCTTGCTCCTTATGAGGATCTAATGCCTGATGATCTGAGGTGGAACTGAGGCGATGATGTTAGCACTAGGGAATGGCTATAAATACAGATTAACATTAGCCAAGAGGTTAGACTGCACAGAGACCATAATAAATCAGTTGCTTGCAAACTCATATCAAAACCCTTTAAGTAAGTTGTGAGTGACCAGTAAGCTTCATCTGGTGTTGAAACCATCCCCACACTACTCCCATCCCTGGTCCATGGAAAAATTGTTTTCCACGAAACCAGTCCCTGGCACTAAAATGGTTGGGGATGGTTGTGCTAGAGAAAGGAGTGATTCATATCCCAGGCAGAATGGAGTAAAACAGTGTGAGATTTCATCATGCCACTCAGAATGGTGCACAACTTAAATAAAACGTATGAATTGTTTACTTCTGGAATTTTCCATTTATTGTTTTCCAAGTGCAGTTAGTTGACCACAGGTAACTGAAATCACAGAAAGTGAAACCACAGATAAGAGACTACTGTAGGTTGTCTGAAAAGTTCAAATATAGCTGTATCCCGGAGCCAGACCAGTAATGGCACCTTTCATTTTCTCTGTGTCTGTTCCTATGTGTTAGTTTTCTCTTACTATAAGACAGACTCCAAGAAACTTGAGAAGATTACTGTGTGTGGCTCCGTGCTTCATCTTAATCTAGCAACTTCTGCAGAATACCTCTCTACCATCGTGCACCTATCATTTTAGTGGAGGTCCCTGATTGGTCCTGTTTGGATCAATGACCCACTCCGGAACCAATTGCTCTGTCTAGAGAAAAAGGTTACTATGAATGGCCAAGCCTGGTTCATGTGCCATTACTATAGCCAAATGAGTGAGGTCCTGGGAAATGTAGCCCATCAGAGTCACAGGAAATGGAGGAGAGACGGTTCCTGTACAGAAGGAATGCTGGATAGAAAAAATAATAATAATGCCAATGCAATAAGAAAGCATAACATCAGGTAAGTCATATTACCCCAGAATGTTTTTAGGCATCTATTGAAGGGGACTGTGACAGTGCTTTTCCAATTTGAGAGGGTTAGTGGAGAGGGGAAACAGTGGCCTTCTGCCCTGGAACTAGTAACCTTGCATCGTGGGAATTTGTGTTGTGTTAACCTTGCCGCCTACCTGTCCCATAGATCAACTCTTCTATTGTGCTGCTACCTCAGATAACATGTTTAGCTTCTAAATATTCTGAGTATATTATTTATAAGACAGGATAATTGGACCCTAATGTAGCATGTGGTTCTTTTCTAAAGCACTTTGAAATCCTAGGAAGACAGGGGTTATAGCATATGCTCCAATGAGCCTGTTAAGATTACTCATAATGACTCTAGGCTATGTTTGAAACTCTTTCTGAAGTGAATAAACAGATGGTCAGCAGTGGTTAAAATTGAAAGTAGTTTTTTAAATGCTGAGAATCAATTACTTTAATAATCCCCAAGCTTAAAATTCCTTCAAAAATGACTGGACAATATTTACTAAGAAACATGTTCCTTCTGGAATGATTTCAGATCAAGGAGAGCAGATGTGCTATAATAGGCTAAGACAGGAATTCAAAGTGATGTGAAAAAAGAATGCCTGGTTTCACACCCCTATCACACAAGTCTTGAGGCATAATTAATTGATGATGATTGCTTCAGAAATATTGAGCCAAGACTCCACCAAAAAAGAGAAGTATTTTTCTCATTAACTTTCTAATAACACATACTATGCACAAAAAAGTCATAGGAATGGGCATGCCATATCTTGTAAAATTAACCATTTAGGTGTATGCTTGAGCTAGAAACAGCAAAATGGTGGGAAAGGCAAGTTTCGGATTCTGAGTCTTAGAAACTATGCCAGCAAAATTTTCTGAGGGCCAAAAAGACAATGAATCAGCCAGTCCAGCTGTGAGAATGCAGCTGTGAATTTGCTGAAAGAAATGATGTAGAAGGCAAGTGCATAAAATGGACATGCCACCAACTGAGAGCCGTATTAGCACGCTAGAGGACAAAAATCAGTATTTAGAATGACTCTGGCAACTTAGAGACTTGGGTTTAAGAAAAAATTGTTACAAGATCAGTCACAATTGGTATGAAGTAAGAATCTATAGTAACTACATAAGGCTGCAGGCAGAAGCTGAGCAGCAGTGGAACAAGGTGGAGCACACACTAATAGTTTATAACAGGGTCCCCAACCCACAGGTCACATACCAGTAGTGGTCCATGGCCTGTCAGGAACAGGGCCATACAGCAGGAGGCGAGCAAGGAAGCCTCATCTGTATTTACAGCCACTCCCCCCCATAGCTCCCACTACCCACTACCTCCTGAGCCCTGTCTCCTATCAGATCAGTGGTGGCATTGAATTCCCATAGGAGCAGGAACCCTATTGTAGGCTGCGCATGCAAGGGATCTAGGTTGCGCACTCCTTATGAGAATCTAATTCCTAATGATCTGAGGTGGAGCTGAGGCAGTAATGCTAGTATTAGAGAGTGGATGCAAATACAGATTAAAATTAGTAGAAAGGTTTGACTGCACAGAGACCATAATAAATCAATTGCTTGTAGATTCATATCAAAACCCTATAAGTGAGTGGTAAGTGACAATTAACCGGTATCTGACACTTGAATCATACTGAAGCCATCCTCCCTCCCTACTCCTCCTCTATCAGTGGAAAACTGTCTTCTACAAAACCGGTCCCTGGTGCCAAAAAGGTTGGGAACCGATGGTTAATAATATGTAGAGATTATCTCTTCAAACTAGTCATTCATTTTACAGATGAAAAACAGCTCTTTTCCAGAGAAGTTGTTCTAATTGTCTCTTGCTATTTAACAAATTACCATGACAAACAGTGGCTTTAAAAAGTTGTTTAGGGGAAGCTGAGATGGCTCAGTGGGTTGGGCACTCACTTTGCAGCGCTGGGGACCAGGGATCGAATCCTGGCCCCGGCCCATGTGGAACCATATGCTGAACTGGGATCTCCCCTGGTTCAGTTCTCTCTCTGTCTCTGTATCACTCTCTCTCTCTCTGTCAAAAATAAATAAATAAAAATATATTAAAAAAAAAAAAAGTTGTTTATTTGCTCACAATTCTGCAATTTGGGCAAGGCCTATTAAGGGTAGCTTGTCACTGCTTCCCATGGCGTCAGATGGGGTGGTGCAGCAATGACAGAGAACCTACTTCCAAGATGCCTCATTCACAGGTGGTCAAATCAGTGCAGATGGTGTAATCAGTTAGATCAGCTAGGGCTGTTGGCCAGGGATTTGTTTCTTCTCCATAAGGTCTCCCCATGTGGCTAAGCTGAGTTTGTGGTGAGGCCACAGGAAGAAAACCGCTCACAGTATGGCAGTCTTGGGGTGGACATATTACACAGCTGGCTTCCTAGGTCCCCCTAAGGCTTAAGTCTGGAAAAAGCAGTGTCACTTCCTCTGAATTATATTGGTTAAAGCAGGTCTCTCAGGATAGCTCAGCAGTTGAGCGCTTGCCTCATAATCACTAGGTCTGGCCGTGGCCTGTGCAAACCCATATGCTGAACTGCAGTACAACTGGTAACTGCCAGAATGGCTTGGTGGCAAAAGTTTCTGCCTCCATTAAGGAGGCCCCCAGTTGGGTTTCTGCCCCACGCAGCCCCACACAGCCCCACATCCACCTGTGTGGAATGAAACTAATGATGTATAACTATGGAGACTGCTCTGGGCCCTCCCACCCCCACCGCCTTCTCACCTCTCAAAAAAATAAATAAAAATAATAAAAATAATTTAAAATTTTTCAGGTAATAAATGAAGCAGAAATATAAACCCATACTAATTTAGGCTTGTATGTTAATTTATCTTCTAAAATATTTCAAAACATTAATCTGATAAACCGGATGTCCCTTCTATTAGGCATACTTTCTTTTCAACTTATGAACTTTATACACCTTGTTCTTTTTATTCTCCTATTCCTCTACTGTTAACCATTATCTTAACTTTTATCATGATCATGTCCTTGCTTTCATTTAGTTTTACTACCCATGTGTGAATCCTTAAATAATATCGTTTAACTTTGCCTGTTTTGGAACTTTATAGAAATAGAATCATACTATATATGTACTCTCTTTTGCTCCATATTGTTACTTATAGTCTGTTCATTTTCATTTCTGGATGATTTTCCATTTTATAGATATACTTCAGTTTATTCCTCCATTGTACAGTTAACTGATGTTTATAATGTTTCCATTTTGTGGCTACTATGAACAATGCTATTATGAACACTGTTATACATAAATTCTAGTAAATATAAGCACACAGTCTATACCTAGGAGTAGAATTGTTGTTGCACAGGATATGAGTATCTTCAACTTTGATAATACAAACTAATTTCCAAAGCAGTTATTACTATTTACTTTGCCACTAGAAGTGTGTGAGAGCTCCTGTTGCTTCTATTTCTGGTCAACCCTTGATATTGTCTAATTTTTGCAAATCTTGTAGGTGTGTAAAGGTAACCCACTAATCTACTAGACCTGATTAGAAATGATGTTGAGCACCTTTTTCATATATTTTATCAACCATTTGGATAGCCTTTGTTGTGAAATGGTAAAATACCCATTTTTTCACATTTTGCTTTTTTTCTATAAGGTTGTCTGTTTTGTTTTAAAGGAGTTCTTTATTCTGGATACTAGTACTTGATTGGTGTTATACTAGTACTAGTATTGGTGCTATACTAGTACGTGATAGGTTGCAAAAATCTTCTTATATTCTGTGCCTTGTCTTTTCTGTCTCTTATTTAAATTGCCTTTGGCACAATTTTAATGAGTCAATTTTTCCCTTTATGTTTAGTGCCTTTTGTGACTTGTTTAATAAATAATTTCCTAAACTTGAGGTATTCTCCTTGTATTATCTTCTAATAGTTTTATAGTTTTGACTTTAATATTTAAGTAATTAATCTAACTGGTATTGTGAGGTAGAAGTGAATTTCCCTTTTTTTCCATGTTGATATCTAATTGTTCTAGCACTAATCTTCCAGACAAGAAGAGATTCTTCTGAGTTGTCTTTTCTTTCCATTTAATGCAGATAATCTATAGCCCTTGACTCAATTACTCTCAGCTATAGAGAAGATAACAAGAAGGGGTTCAATTTATTCCAATAGTTGCTAAAACTCAAAAGAGTTGTTCTCTTTACGTGGTTATTTGTAATAATTTAAAAGAGGCTAAGTGTGGAAATAGGCTTGGCTTTTCCACATAAAACTGAGATCCAGCATGCATAATTTATAGTACAGAAAATAGGCTTAATTATATTGAAAATGAAAAGATAAATAAAAATATTCCTGGGTATGAAACATTTAATCTAATTCAACAAACTCTTAAGAAGTAAATTATTTTATAATACTTGTTTTATGCCTATAGGTTATGCATGTTTTATTCTTTGCTTCCTTATTTATTTTCACTGTCTATGTAAATAAATTGATTTTTTAAGCTTTTTTACTTTTAAAGTTTTGGCAGAACTTAGGCTATATCTCTATTTCATAGACACTATCCTATTGTCATAACATCTTTATGCTTGCATCTTCTCTACATTACTGCTCAGTGATTAACTAATTCAAGTTCAATATTGAACCAAAATTTGACTGATAACCTATTTTTTCCATTCACTGAACAAAATTGAACTTGGAGGGCCTATCCTGACATAACCTGGTTCTTCCTCATCCTCTTGATTCCCCTAGTCTTCCCTTCTTCTGCCTAAACAATACTAAGATTCTTCATTCTTCATTGGTATCCTAATTTCATATCCCTTTATCATCCTAGCTCTTGTAAAGGGAGGCGCTGACTTTAAGAATCATAAAATTGACTAGCAGAAAGTAGAAAGAATTATCACCTTCTTTACATCCATTAACGTATTTGCTTTTTTTTGGAAGCCACTTTCTACTGTTGTTTTGTATGCTATCTACAACTAGCCATAATAATGACATAAAATTAAATGTGTATTTATTAGTACTATCAAATAGCATTTTATTCCCATTTTAAAAACAATTGTCTAATATTTCCATATTTCTTTTATTAGTAAAATATAACCCCAATTATGTTGCTTATGTACTTAGATGATCCCAAATAGTTTCTCTTTTTCTCTCACACCACACACACACACACACACACACACACACACACACACAATTTCTTGAGAGGACATAGAACCAATTCTAGTAAAACACATATCTAAGAGAGTTTTACGTTTCACTCTTTAACATATAAAGGTAGAGATTTTATTGGTCATTTGTTTTCTACACTATTTTGGGGGGGACAAGGAAAATTTTGTCTCTGCTTATTCATAGTTCTCAGCATGTGAATGGAACATTTTTGCTCTTAGATTTTCTTTTCTATAATAGTATAGCTAGTTATAATTTTGAAGTCTTTCCTTTACTCAGTTGTAGAATTCTATTTCTGTTTGAAGAATTATGACTGAAGAGCAAAGAAACTCAATTATGCCTAGCAAAATTCCATTATCTCATTTCCCAAGGGGTACCAATGAGCCCCGCCCCACCAGCCAGAATACCCAAGAACTGGTTTTGAAGCAGTTCCGCATGAATGCCTGTCTTTCCCTTGTGTTCTCTATGGCTTGGAATCACCTCTTTGTAAAACACAATGCCATGCTGAATGGGCATTTTTTCATTAAAATGTGACCTGTTTTCAGGCTGGTGGAATCGGCGCTCCACATTCAGCTAACCCTTTGGCCAAGTTCACACCTACATATTTGGGACATTTTTCTGGCCTAAAACTACACCCTGAGCATCTGTTCTGTGCAAAGGATTAATGAAAAAAAAATGTGTGTGCAGGTCATAAACCAGTCTAGTGACTGCACATCCTCCTGACACTTGATCAGCCCACAAAATGTGAGACAACGATCAGCCACATGGAGTTTATACCTCACTTTAAATCTTAAAACTTTTATAGGTGGGAAGGTGGGGAGAAAAACAAAAACAAATGTTAGAGAACCTATTTTTTTCTTTCTGTTTTAGTTCTTGGCCATTTGATAACCTCTGTGCTTTCTAATATTAGACTCTTAAAGAAAGTCTTTTTTCTTAGGATGTTCTATTATAATCAGGAGTCTAAGAAAAGTTTAGGTTTTTTTATTTTCCACAAGTGGAAAGAACAAGAAAAATATAATTTTAAATCTCAAAATTAAGGGGTGCCAGGAACCAGCCTGGATGAATGAAGTCCCTGAATTCAAGTGGTGGGAATTGAGACCGACCAGATGGCCAGCCGACTGTCCTCATTAGGAGCAGCCCCGAATAGCTTTATTGCTTACCTTAATATAGCAAAAGTTTACGTCATTACAAGGAACAGGGAGAAACTAAGATATTTTAAAGTATAAGACAGGTTACTCATTAACTAAGAACTACAGTGTAAGCAGACAAATATCAGGAACAAGCAGACCCCTTCCCATACACTCTTGTCTACCCCCACATTCTGGGTCATAATTCAATTGGCGTCAGCTGTCTGGCCTTCATGTGAAGCTGCACATAAATTTTTTGCCTTTAGCTATTACAGGGGAGGGATGAAAGGGAGGCCGAGGCTCTGCCATCAAGGCCTCCTAAAACCTCTCCGTTCAGGCACACGACCGGCTCCCAACAGCTCCCATTTTCTTTACTTTTTAATTTGAGCAAGTGAAGTATTGCTTGCATTTCTGTGATGCTTCACATTTCGGCTTGGACGCAGACTGAAAACAAACAGAAAAATTATTACTACAATAGAAATCATAATTCTAGAATATAAAACAGATTGCAAACCATCCAGGAACCAATGAAGTGGTGTCCTCAGGCTTCAGCCGTGTGTTGAGAGGTCAGCCCTGCAGTGACTGGAGCAGGGCAGTCATCCTTCTGTCTCTGCAGGGTGGGTCATAAGGGTTCTGCCAGTGGGTGGTCATCTTCCATATTTCAGGTCCCCAATCAGTGGCTGTCTTTTTTACCCTGGTGTGGCGCATTTACAGAGTGATGCCTGCTACTCTATAGTTTTGTTTTATGAGCTGTCTTGTTTTACAATTTTTCTAAAGTATAAGCTATTGGTAAGAAACAGGCTGAATAACAGCCCAAGTCTAGGGGCTCTATTATCTCTACAATTGAGCAGGTTCTAGAAAATAGGTCCAGAGTGAGCAGCTGAGACAGAGTAAATAACTCTACTATTAGTCATAAAATTAAGAGGCTTATCTGCCACATCAAGGGTCACCCATACGTTCCCCCCCCCCATTGCTATAGCGGTCTCTTGGGGTGCTGCTGGGCACCTCAGACCCTGTCAGTCAACCATAGACATTTGTGGAGGAGTTGGTCCCTATTCCCTTCAGAACAGGGGACAATTCCTTTTCCAGTGTCTCTTTGTTTTGCACAAGGGCATGGCTGTTTTAGACAAGCAAGGCCCTCCTTAATCCAGAGGACTGGGCTTTTGCACCCAAAGCAAGCTCCTTTGTGTTCCTCTTCTGGGGTTGCTGGGGTGGCCCTGAGGTGACAGGTTTTGGCCCATCTATTACTGTGACCAAAAGTATGGCCTTTCTCTGATCTTGTCTCTGGTCTCACTCTTCCCTCTTCTCTAGTTATCCCTGCTTTTAGTTACTAAAGATATTGAAATAAATTTCCTGGCCTCCCTTAAGATTTGAAACTTCTCATTAGGAATATAATTAACAATGGGTTAGAATAATTGTAATACCTTTCCAGGTGAGGAAAAACATCAAGCCTAATATAAAACATAGAAAATCATTTTGATAAGGTAGAGATTCTGTTTTTCCTCAGGCATAAAATCTTTCAATTTTAGTAGCGGACCAGCAGTCCAAAAACATTTGCCTATCTAGCATTTCAATCTTGTTCATCCTAACCATACATAAAAATTTTCTGGGGAAGCTGGGATGGCTCAGCGGTTAAGCACTCGCTTCGCAGCCCCGGAGACCAGGGATCATATCCCAGCTCCGGCCCATGTGGACCCATATGCTGAACTGGGGTGTGCCCCCAGTTCAGTTCTTGCCGGGGCCTATGTGGGAGCCCCCAGCCCAGTTCCTGCCCTGCGCAGCCCCACGCCCACCTGTGGAGTGAAATTATATGGAAAACTAATGCTGTCAACTATGGAGACTGCTCTGGGCCCTCCCCCTTCTCTCTGTCTCTCTCTATCTGTTTGTCTGTCTGTCAAAAACCAATAAAAATAAATCTTAAAAAAAAATTTTTTTTTCTTTACAAACCTTCCACAACTTTCTAGTTTTTTTTTCAAAACATACAAATTTAATTACATGCAAAAATCTCCTTATCAATCAGCATCTATAACTCTCTGAATCTTAGTTTTTACTAACAACAAAAAAGCAAAAGTTAGCATTTCCATTGGTAAATTTATAAACACATTTTGTAACTTTTAGAAGCATAAGTTTTGTTGCTAATCTCATATATAATATTTTGGAAGATGTTTATAAATAACTATCTTTTAAACATTGGTAAAAACAGAAATGACTTTAAAACTCAAACTAATTTTAGTAAACATCTTTATAGATCATATGATCCTGAAAAGAGCTTGGGTTAATATTTATTTAAGCCATTGATTTCTTTTTTTTTTTTTTTTAGAAACTTTATTTTCCGCCAACCTCATTTCCGTTTTGCTTTAGACTCTGGCAGAACAGCTTAGGACCACTCAGTGGTGGTTCCTATCTACTCTGTGGCCTGAGCAGTGGGGGCTGCAGACCAGTCTTCAGTGGCAGGCTGAGCGCTCCAGTCCTCAGTAGGAAACTGCTGGATGGGCACAGCAGGCACCTGCACGCCTTCAGACCAGTCTGCGACCTCAGGCTGAGCAGCTGTGAACTCGGGAGCAGGAGCGGTCCATTCACCCTGAAACTCCTCCTTGGTCACAGCCTTTTCAGCAGCTGCCTGTTCTTCCTTTTCAATCTCCTCAGGGTCTCTGTAGAAGTAGAGGTCAGGCATGACCTCCCACGGGTGTTCGCGGGAGATGGTGCCACGCATGCGCAGGACCTCCCGGGCCAGCATCCACCACATCAGACCCACTGAGTGAGCCCCCTTGTTGTTGCAGGGGATGGCAATGTCCACGTAGCGCAGCGGAGAGTCTGTGTTACACAGGGCGATGGTAAGCAGGTTAACGTACGAGGCCTCTGTGAGAGGCTGGTGGTCAGCCCTGGGATGGGTAACCACCAGGAGCCTTGGCTCCCGGAAGGCGGCCTGGATCTGGTTAGTGAAGGTCCCAGGAGTAAAGCGGCCGGCAATAGGAGTGGCTCCAGTGGCAGCAGCGAACTTCAGCACTGCTTGCTGGCCGGTATTCCTGGATGACATGACGCTGACATCAGCTGGGTTTTCAATGGCAACAATGGCACGAGCTGCCAGCAGAAGCTTCTCCCAGGTTCTCTTCAGGTTTATGATGTAGATGCCTTCACTTTTCCATTTGTAAATGTACTGCTCCATTTGGAAGTCAAGGTTGGTGCCACCTAAGTGGGTTCCTGCTGCAAGGAACTTGAGGACATCCTCCTCCATCAGCAGGACATCAAGGGCTCCAGACATTGTGAAAGATTCCCTTTAAGTTCCGTGGGAACCGAGAACAACGCCGTATGGATCCCTCTCCGAGTAGCGCGGAAAAGCAAGCCATTGATTTCTTAAAGCCAATTAAACATTATATCTGACAACATTCTCCAGGGGCAAAGATACCATTCCATATACAAAGTGTATATAGATATTAGATCATATAAAGTCAGAAGTGTCAATAATTGTAAAGATGAGATTTCCCTGCAGTTTCAAAGAGCCTAAAACAAAAGTGGGGAAAGGGGGCAGGGAGGAGCCCATTCTTCAGAGTAAAAGTCCCTCTTTTTTATTTATCTATTTATTCATTTATTTCGGCCAGCTGTATTTGGGGATTAATCTGTTTCTAATAGAGGCAGATAATTATAAGTTTGTCCCAGGGCCACTAAGACAACAGTAGCTAATTTTGACACAATGTCCTGCCCTAATAAGGGGGCAGGACTTTTTGGACGTTTTCCCATGCATAGCCAAGGGGCTGATAGGATGTCTTCATTTGGTGATTTTATTGCATTATCTGATGTAAGTGATGTCCCTACTGCCAAAATTATCTCCAGAGAATTATCTGATGGTATTGTTGCCCCAGGATACGAAGAAGCTTTGAAAATACTTTCTAAAAAGAAAAATGGGAATTACTGTGTTCTTCAGATGGACCAGTCTTACACTCCAGATGAAAATGAAGTGAGAACTCTCTTTGGTCTTCGTTTAAGCCAGAAGAGAAATAATGGTGTAATTGACAAGTCATTATTTAGCAATGTTGTTACCAAGAATAAAGATTTGCCAGAATCTGCGTTCAGAGACCTCATTGTGGCCACCATTGCCGTCAAGTATACTCAGTCTAACTCTGTGTACTATGCCAAGAACGATCAGGTTATCAGCATGGAGCAGGACAGCTCTGATGACGGCTGTACAATGCCAGGAAGATGACTGTGCAGCTCTCCTGCTGGAACGTGGGGCTGACCCAGATATAGAGGACACAGATGGCAACCCCGCTCTCTACTCCATCGTGCTTGAACGGAACATACTGATGGCTGAGAAGCTGTTGCTCCACAAGGCAGATATTGAGGCAAAGAACAAGGATGAGCTCACACCACTTTTACTTGCTGTACGTTTGAAGAACCTGAAAATGGTGGAATTTTTACTAACTCAAAATGCAAACGTGAATGCAGTTGAGATGAAAAGAACAGCCCTGATGCTTGCTATGCAATGATGAAACCTCAAATATAGTCTGGCTTCTTCTTCAGTAGGGGGCTGATGTCTCTTCTCAAGATGACTTTGGATGGACTGCAGAAGAATATGCTTTTGTTAGAGTTATAAGTTCAACGGCAAGCTAATTTCTGAATACAAACAAAAAATCAAATGTAAAGAGTCTTCTGAGAATCACAATCTAGCTATAGAACTGCAGAAATCTCCAAAATAAGTATCAAGAGAAGCAAATTCAATGAAAGCGCACAAGTGCTCTCAAAGAGACCCCGTAATCCATCTTTTGAAAAATCCTGCCACTGATGGACTCATCAACTACATCCGAAGAAGCTGTCAATGTTGAATCCAAGGTCTGCTCTGCATTTGGCCTGTATCAATGGCCATCGGGGAGTGGTGACTCTCCTTAAAGACAGAAAATGCAACATGAACCCCGGTGCTCTGCATCCCGGCCTCATTCTCTCCCCCCACACACTCACTACGGATCAGGGAGATGGACAGTATCAGGGTTCTCTGCGGGAGGGGAGAGGGGGGCTGGATCCCAAACAAGGCGGGAGGCCCCGAGGTCAGGGGTTGCGTCCTCTCCAGAGCCGGTGTGCTGGTTGGAGAGGGGATCCCAGCCTGGGTGGCGTCAGCCAGACAGGGCGCCTCCCTCTCCCCAGGTCCGCGGCCATCACCTCCAGCTTCCAACAAAGGGGGAAAGAAAGTTTGTGTACATTTATTTTCCTTTACCCAGAACTCTTATCCTCTTCTCTGCGTCACCATTAGAAACAAACAAAACAAAATAGAAATAACCAATTCTGGGAAGTGGATCCTAACATGTAGGTAAGGAAAATGTATTTTTAAAATATAGATGTTGGGGGAAGCCGGGATGGCTCAGTGGGTTAAGCACTTCCAGTGCCAGGGACTGAGGATTGAATCCTGGCCCCGGGCCTGTGTGGACCCATATGCTGAACTGGGAGCTCCCCCAGTTCAGTTCTCTCTCTGTCTCTCTCTGTCTCTCTTTCTCTCTGTCTCTCTCTCTGTCAAAAACCAATAAAAAAAAAGTAAAATATAAAATGTTGGTATGGGTGTATCTTATTTTTTAATTAATGTCATGGTTAAAGGGGAAACTGAAAACTGCTGACTAGACATTATTGTCAAATAAAATCTCCCAAGTTATACTATATAAATCCCTAGCCAAATTTCCCTCTTTACATATAGAGTTAAATGATCATAAAGATGACTAAAGAAGCTTCATCTAGTTTTCCCTGAGGAAATGAGTTTAGTGATATATATAGAAAACTACTCTTTAATAAACAAGGGTTTAACATTTCTCTCCATTCCTGGGATATACCAGGGTCATATGCCACTTCAGACATACTGCAGTAGAACCCTGTGAGTTCTTTTGACCAAAATAATGAGAACCCTCTGTTCTGACCACCTGATATTGTAACCATCTCTCCAAATGTCCTGTTGATGACCTGGACTAATTCGTTGTCCTTCACAGCACTCTGCTTGGAATAGCTACTATGATTGACTCAGAATTTCCCAGTCTGTGTAAACAAAATTGAGCTTCTTCCCCCATGCCTCACCACCCCATACTTAGGGAGGCAAAAATAGAACCTAAGAACTGATCATAAATGTGGTAGCGGTGACAGTGAAACTACTGTGGAATTCTTGGTTCCTAATCCTCTACCATTAAGAACAGAACTTTGTAAAAATGCGATTTCAACTCTACTATATTCCCACAGCATTGGCCAAAAGACACACTGGAAGTAGTGCTATAAAAAAGAGCCAGAGCTAAAGTAAAAAAGAAAATAAATGCTAACCCCTAAGATAATGGTTTTCAGTTCCTTACCCAGCAGAATTCAGGTGCAGCCTCAGTTTATTATGATTCTAATCTCTCAAGAAAGAAAACAAGGGTCTACACAAAATATTTTTAAATGTTTGTCTTCTCCTTCAGAGTCAGACACTGGTTATTTACCATAAAAATTTGGCTTTCAAGTTTTCAATTTAAATTGATACCTTTCACAAAGATTAGTGAATCTGGATGGAAAGTAGAATTAACAAATCCAAATGTTTGCTTTTTTTCAGGTAGCAGAACAGAAAAGACAGCTGCTTTGCAGAATATTATCCCAGAGCACCCCCTTATGGCAAAATGAACTAAAGAAAATGCTCCCATGAGAAAAGTCAAAAAGTGTTTCAAATGTTCAACATAAGGAGATAGATGCTGCTTTTCCAATCTTAAGACCTCTTATCCATTTTTGATGGGAAATTATTAATCACCTTTTCACTCAAAAGAATAATCTCAGTTCACTTTATATGTCGTAGACTTACTACTTCAAAAATTAATTTATTTTAATGCTAGAAGAACATGGAACCCTATACTTTAGATCCACCCAATCATAGAAAATCTAAACTAACTCAGTTTTTATACTCTGATGAGCTTAATTTCAGATGATTTCTTCTACCACCAAATGGACTTGAAGTATTTTGGTGTCATCTTTCATTAAACTATTCACACCCACTAACCTATTAACTCCTCTTGGATACCAGCTTCATGTCCATCTGTGTTCTGAGCACTGCAGGATGAGCTGTTATTCACTAAACAGGATCATTGATTCCTGTTAAGATCATGAATAGATACAACTGTAAACAGTTCTCTGGAGGGTTTTTGCTGTAGCTGGAAAAACAAGAAATTAGATAATTCTGACTCAACTTATCATGTTTATGATAAGTTAGAATTAGAGGAAATTAACACATAACTGTTTTCTGTTACTTTATAACCCATTATTTAGACTTTTCAAATGTTCTATATGTATGAAGAATAAATCCCTATGTTTTTGTGTTAAACATTACAAAAAGGCATTTGAATTTAAACCTATGATAGAACTTGGTTAGTATCTTTAAATGCGAATCCAGAAAATATTAGAAATTGAGTTTCTCTATTCCTTTGAGATAACATTCTCATTATTAATCTACAATTTTCTTATCCCGAAGGCACAATATAAATCCCATCACTGCGAAGTTACAAAAGGGCCAGACCTAACTAAGAAAGCCTGAGACCTACAGAGTTAAAAGGGATCTAGGTGTTCAACATGGGATCAGGATGGAGGTGGGGACTTGAGAAATAGGTTCACAGGTACAAGACTAATACCAGGTTAAAGGGCAGGGATTATTATTAGACAGAAGACCCAAACCAAATGTTCAAAGCAGCTATTGCCCACCATCTGAGTGGACCAGCTACTGCCAGAATTTGGGTCCTCATAAACAAGTGGGGGCGGGATATCCCCCCATAAAGCATCCAGGAGTGGGCACATGCTGATAGTTAAGTTCAAGTAAAGTTTCTTGAAGTGTTTGAAGGAATAATCCAGGTAACCAAGATCAATGATGGTCCAGTAGGCAGGAAACATGACCAGAGCCAGAAAAGCAGCCAGGGTGGGCCCTGAGCACTTTCTTTTTTTTTTTCAGTAATTCTGGATAAAAGGTACAGGGTGAGGGTATGAGAGACAGAAATAGACAGACAGAGACTGGGAGACTGAGAAACTATTTAACCCCAAATTGGGACTTTTAAAATGTTTCCTTTTCTTACTCCCACCAAAAAGTCTCAAGCACTCAGAACATAAAATGAGAAATACTTACTGCCTCCCTTTGCCTACAATTTCCATCATGACTTTAAATCATTCTCACTGCTAATTATTTAAAAGAGACTTTTTATCCCAAAAATAAATCCAGTGGGTTGGTCCTGATCCCCTGATCCCCATAACCTTGGTCCTCTATAAAAATGTTTCAGAGATTCAAGGTCTCTTGAAGCCACTTTTAACCAGTGATGAATCTTGCCTCATCCAAATGTACTTCCCTCGCCTACCCCTTCCTTGGCATTGAAGCTGACCATGCATTCAGTAGAACTTCAGGACACTGAGTGGCTGAAGAACTGATTTCCTGATTTCTGTCCCTTGCCTGCAAACAATGGTTATTCCAGAATTTCCTGGTAACTACCAGAAAAGTCCACTAGAGGTCACTTTGCTGCCACATACAATGGGTGGGGAATAACCGAGCTTGGGTTCCCCTAAAAAAAGATGATGAGATAAAGGGTGGGGTGTTGAAGTTCTAAGAAAATATGATAGCAAATTGAAAGTTAATTTTGTATTTCCCATACCATGGTGTACAGTGCTTCCAGAATTTTAAATATATAAAGCCAAAAACGCTTATGAATAGTAGAAAATTGAGAGGAAATCAGTTTAGGTATTGCTTCTTAAAGGCCACACTCACTGCTTATTTCTTCTTATTAGGTCAGAACCATCCCCTCTCCCACACCAGAGCTCCAGACTCAGTCCATCTCCACAGCCTGGCCCTGCAGAATTCCTCTCCTTGACTGTTGTAGACAATGACATTCACAGATGGAGCTTCTTCCCACAACAATTTTGTTCAACATTTTTTTAACTATACAAATTACATAAAGCTTCATAAATATAATTATCTGTCCTCATATTAAACATATGACAAGCATAACTTTAATCTGGATAGTCAAGAAATTGCTTGTTCCCTACTCTATAATATGGTACAATGGTTGTCAGAGTTAGGGATCATCAACTGTTACCAACTATTCTAATACTTTTAACTCTGTAGTTCATTCTTCCTATAGCTATTGCTATTATTATTTTCAGCAATAAAATGTCACTATAATAAGGTACTATTACCATCAGCAGCAAACCACCCACTATTTATGATGTATCTAAGTAGTTGGCTATGTCTATTACTTTTTTTTAATTGTTAATTTGTTAGGGTTACATTGGTTAGTAAAAATTACATAGGTTCTGTGTGTACAACTCTATAGTACTTTGTCTATGTGTTACAATATGTTTTCACCACCCAGAGTCAGCTTACTTTCCATCACCATATTTAGTTCTCCCTTCCTCCTCTCCCACTCCCCTCACCCCTATTATTTTTATACACATTAGCTCATTCAATCCTCAAAACAACCCTGGAGATCCCCTAATTTTGCAAGTAAAGAAAAGGGAATTTGAATCAAGGTTTGTTTTAATTCCAAAACCACTGAAATTTTAATTCATACCCTGAAAACCTTCTCCAGGTCCAGAGTTTTGACACAATAATATTTCATAATATTCTAATAAAAGCTTGTCCCACCTGCTGCCCACAGGCCGCATGCAGCCTAGGGCAGCTTTGAATGCAGCCCAATACAAATTCATAAACTTTCTTAAAGCATTATGAGATTTTTTTTTTTTTAGCTCATCAGCCCTTGTAAATCTTAATGTATTTTGTGTGTGGCCCAAGACAATTCTTTCTTCCACCATGGTCTGGAGGCAGGAGCTTCCTGGACTGGTTGAAATCAGCAAAAAGACCAGTGTGATAAGAAAAATGATAAGAGATAAGGAAAGACAAAGAAGGAGGGGCATGGCCAGATATTTAGAGTTCTTTATAAGGATTTTAGCTTTTATGCTAAAAGCAGTGGAAAGCCATTCTGGATGTTATGATGAGAAAAGATTGTAGGGTGACAAGACTAGAAGCAGCAGAGACTAGTTAGAACACTGTGACAATAACCCAGGCAAGGTCTAAAATTACAGAAAAAGTAAACGCAATGCCTGTTGCCTCCCAGGATCACATAAAATTACAACTAAATTATAAAACAATCAACATCAAGAATCATCTGAAGATTAGGTGAACAGACCATCAACAAAACACTAAGAATTGACCATTGTAGTTAAAAATATGGAAATCGAACACTAAGAATTGATCACTGTAGTTAACAATGTGGAAATTGCTGTTACCAGGAAGCTCAACAAGAGCTGCTTCTATGGAATGATGGAGATGAAAGCCTGACTGAAATAAGTTTAAAAGATAATGGGAAAAGAAAAATGAAAGAGCACAAGTATCATTTTCAAGGACTTTTGCCATTAAGAGAACAGGAATGAGACAGTGGTTGCAGCAGTTAAGAGAAGGTATTTTTAAGATGGAAGAAATAACAGCATATTTCTATGTTACTGGTAATAACCCAGCAAAGAGAAAAATTGATGATGTAGGAGAGAGGGGGAGGATTACAGTGTACTTTAGATAGAAACAGTCAGTCTATTCTTGGAAGTAGTTTCCTCAAAGTTAACAAGCTCATAGATTTGTCATTTGTCTACAATTAGAATTTCTAAGACACTTCTCAGACTCACAAAAGATTGAACTAGAAAATTCTAAAAATCAACTCGAAGTATAAAACGCAGCTCTAAGGTTTACACAATTTATAGTGTTTTGTCTTCGATTCATTCACACTGCCTTTTCAGGATTTAAGAAACAAAACCAGTTTGTATTGTTTCCACTTCAAAAATTGAATATGGCCTCAGAATTGAGTATTAGAATTATTAAAATTTTATTTTGTTTAAGAAACTGTTTACCTTGGAGAAAGAGCAAATTGCTATTTCTCCCAATATGAGAACTGGGGAAAACAAGGGAAACCCCTACACATCAGGTTTATAAACCTATATCATACTAGGGAACTTCTCATTTTGTTAATTCATTAAGCATTTTAAGAGTATATTTGGCCAACACTGTACTAAGAGCTGTGGAGAGGTATATAAATGAAGCAAGTGCCTAGTCCTTGCCCCCAAAGAGGTTACAATGCAAAGAGAGAAAACCAGGCACAGAACTCAGAACAAAAGCTGTGACTGCATAATAATGCATTAGTGGGGTGGGGGTGGGGATCTAGAAGCCCAGTTGTTACTAAAAAAAAAGCAGTTTCCAGGAGGTGAGAGCTCAAGTCACCTGTGAAAGAGGTTGATTGTAATGATTTGTGGGAGTGAAAGTTGGAGAGCTTTCTACTTAGGAGATAAACAAATATCTGCTCTGATTTAAAGGTGGGAAGTACCTGAAGTGTGGGAGACCATAAGGAAACTGACTCCCTAGCAGTCAAAAGGCTGATTTGGGGAAAGACTGATTTTGGGGATATAACAGGTAAGTCTGGAGAAGTCAGCTGATGAAGGTGGGAAGAAAACATTTTTTTGTTATAGTGAAAAGTTTAGATTTGATGAGGAGGGTTAAAAAACATAGGAACATTACATGAAAATGACTTAATAACAACTTTGTAAAAATAAGATTGCAATAGAGAGGTCCTGAAAGTTCAGGAAACAAGCTCGGCATGCCACAATTTAGGCCTAGGTTGTTAACATCTGGAATAAAGTGGTAGCTGAGGAAATTTTCAAAGTTGAATAAATAATAATACAAAGAGATTATACTAAAATCTATCTCATTACTACTCTTTAATAACATAATAATCTCCAGAAAGTTTCTTTCTTATCTAGTTTCCCTCTTCCCACCTAGCACCTCTCCCTAGCATAGATCTTTGTATTCAAGACATTTTATAGGACTTCCTATTCCTAACTCTCTACCTATGCCTTACTTAATCTTGTCTTTGCTTTTCCTTCCCATTCCACTTCCTCCTCTACATTTATTCAAATCATTTAAGTCCCTAAAAGACCCAGCCTAAGTGCCATCTTTTCTGTGAAGCCTTTTGATTTCAGGAAGTTCCTCTTTCTCGAATTTCTGTCTGCTCCTCACTTTGACCACTTGTAACTTATTTTCTGATTAAAATTTTTGACTATTTTCTTCATTCCATTTAACTCTTTTGTCTTTAAAAATTATTGTATAAAATAAAAATCGTTTATCATCTCTCCATTAAAATGTTAATGTATTCCTTCAAGTGTTTAAAGTGAATTATTTATGCATACATATTTTAAACTACAGTATGTACATATTTTAAACTACAGTACGTACATTTTTGCATCCTGCTTTTAGCTTTTACTTTTATGGTTATTATTTTAGAGGCTCCTGAAATCCAAGCTATTCTACTTAGAATCTTAAGACCCTGCTACTGCTAGTTCTCTTTAACTCAGCTGCAATTCCCCATATTCTTTGATTAGTCGTGGCTTCTGCTCCCTTGTGACTCTTGCTGCTTGGTGTCCACGACTTGCCTCTGTAGTGCACCTTTAAACCATTATTCAATACACCGAACTCTCTTTCACCTTGTGTGATGTTTGGGTAGAGCTTTAACAAGCTTCCTACAGATTGCCTTTAGGTTTGGTATCCATCCCATTACACAATAAACTGTTGAAAAGAGGGAGAAGGGGGTCATGTAGTACTGTTAGGCCTAGGTTGTTAACATCTGGAATAAAGTGGTTAAGATAATTTATGAAGGAACCTCTCAGAGGAATGGGAATGACAGCCACAGTTGGCTTACCCTGTATCCTTTCACATAATACTTTTGAAAATAAGATTTTTTTAAAAGATTTACTTTATTGTTTGAGAGTAGATGAGAGACAGAGACAGAGAGAGGGCCCAGAGTAGTCCCCATAGTTGTACATCATTAGTTGTGACGTAGTTTCATTCTACACAGATGGATGTGGAGCCATGCAGGGCAGGAACTAAACTCTGTTCCACATGAGAACTGAGAACCCTCACCACCATCTCAGTGGTTACCAATTGTGCCACAGTTCAGCACATGAGTTTGCATGGGCCAGGCCAGGATTCAGTCCCTGGACCTTGCAGTTGCAAAGCAAACACTAAACCACTTGAGCTATATCCCAGCATCCTGAAATAAGATTTTTGATGACTATATTATAGTCTGTCCTATGAATGTATCAGGTGTACTTAACCATTCCCATAAGTGCTGAACAGTTAGGTTATGGTTTTCACAATTCACACTGGCCTTAGTGCTGAACACTTAGGCTGTGATTTTCACAATTCACCTTGACATGAACAGCCTTTTAAGTCACCAGGGTTTCAGGTAGACACTCTCTGTATTTCTAAAATAGAATTACCGGATCAGAAGTGGTACAGTCTTGACTGCCCGATGATCTTCCAAAAAAGTTTTCATAACATTAAAATAATAGCAAGGATTTTTTTTAATAAAATTTTTTTCCCCCTTAAGATCCATTCTTTTATTGTTTTGACAGAGAGAGAGAGAGATACAGAGACAGAGACAGAGAGAAGGGGAAGGGCCCAGAACAGTCTCCATAGTTGCACATCATTGGCTTTCCCACATAGTCTTCAGTTCACAGGTGGGTGCAGGGCTGCACAGGGAACCCTGGTGAGAACTGCACTGGGGGCACTCCCCAGCCCAGCACATGGGTCCACACGGGCTGGGGCTGGGACTCAATCCTCGGTCCCCAGGGCTGCAAAGTAAGCGCTCAATCCACTGCGCCATCCCAGCCTCCCCAAGAGCAAGGATTTTAACCTTTGTTATATTTTGCTTGCTAAGAACTACGGGGAAAAAAACTATTGTACACCAGAAATATTTAACTGGAAGAAATACTCCCTTTTAAGATTAGCTCTCATGTGATGCATTTAGTGTATTATAGAAGTTAAGGTGGTAGGAAAGATTACAAAATAAGTTTTTGAGTGGAAGGAATGCATTGGGGACAGAACTGAATTAGCAAGAATTATGATGCACTTAAGTATACAGAGAAGAGAATAAAATAAGTATTAAACTATACAAATTTTCTCCTTATCTCTAATCTTATGTGCCTAACTACATTTTGTGCTGTTGAATATTCATAGACATATTTGGTATGTTTTCAACTATAAATTGATTTGACTCTATTGCCATTTTGTTACCTACAGAAGAATTCCTGAGGTTAATAATGCCAGGTGTTAGTCATTTCGCTTTGGTTAGCATTTTTTTTTTTCCTTCAGATTTTTATTATTTGGATATGCTACGAATACCTTTGTATGCGCACGTTTTTCAGGTCATACCTCTGAAAGATATTCCCCAAAGTAGAACTGTTAATTAAAAGATAGAAACAATTTAATAGTTTGCCTTATATATTGAAAGAAATATACTCCACTGACATGTTCTTTGCACGTTTGTCTGCTGCTTCAAGTTCTCTTTAATTTAGGAAAATGTCTTTTCATTTTCAACATCCTACAGAGTAGCGGAGGTACAACTGGCTCAGAGCTCAGGGCAAAGTACAGCTCAATAAATATTTAATAGATTAATCTTTTATCTAGAGGCTTGACTGTCCTCTTCTCTATAGATTTTTCTCCCTCAGCTTCTTCATTTCTTTTCGGAATGTACTTCATCGTCTTAAATTGAAAATTGCAGGTGAATCCTTTTGGGCAGAGGTGCTTTTCGTATCCCTTAAATCTTATTTCTCAGGAAGTTTCCCATTCTGGAATCTTATTCGCCCTACTGCTGTCTGAGGAAGCCAAACTCAAGGCGGTCAACGCCACTTGTGTTCACACCTTGGGAAAGAAATGTTCTTGTTTTTGAAAAATACCTATGGCGGTTAATTTGGGCAGATTTTTGACGATAACGGAATTGGTCCGCGTTTCTGCCAGACAATTCGACGCTAACGGGGTTGCTCCGGAGTAACGGCAGCTGTGGACTATTGGGCATCTTAGTAGCTCGTCAAAGTCCTCGGCGGTCACCACAGGGGCGAAGCATGCCCGCGGAGGAAGCTTCTGTGGCCCGTGCAGAGCCGAGCACGCTGGGTTGGGGAAGGGAAACTCAGTCCCCGACGCCAAGCGGGTCCCCTCAGCAGGCCGGCAGTCGTCGCGCGGAAGGCAGCCTCTCTTATACCCCAACACCCGCACTCCGACGGCAAGGGGGCGGGGTCGGCCTTCACGTCGCCTCTGACGTAGCCGCCCGACGGGGTTACCACCACGCCGAACCAGGGGCTGGTGTGGGTCTAGGAGGTGTCTCGGGGGCGAGCGCTCAAACGGCCGCTCTGGCACGGGCTGGCGAGTGTGTATGAGAGGCGCGCGCGCGGCTGCGACGGTTGGCGGTTGGCGGAGCGAGGCTCCCTGAGGGAGCGGAAGTCCGACGGGAGCCCTGAGGGCCGGGGAGCCTCTGGAGGCGTGTTTGTGCCGCTGCAACGGCAGGGGAGGGGCCTGCGGGAGGGGGCGGGCCTAAGGGGGAGGGGCCTGCGGGAGGAGGGGCCTGCGGGAGGGCCTAAGGGGGGAGG
>PVKE010020664.1:0-27272 GCA_004027555.1 Craseonycteris thonglongyai | reverse complement strand
GGGGGGGGGGTGGACACCAGATACATGGTGAGGGAAGGGGAGCTGATTCTGTGTGGTGGGCACATAATGCGATGCATGGGTGATGTGATGTGAACTTGTACATCCGGAAACTATCTAATTGTTACCAATCAATGTCACCCCAATAAATTTAACAATTTAAAAAAAATAACTGCTCATCAGAATCACCTCGGATGCATTCGCAAACACAGATTCCAGAATGTAGTTTCCAAAGACTCTAATTCCAAAGTTTGGGAAGGAACACAAAACCTACAGTTTTGAGAAAGTGTGAAATCAGACTGGTGAAGCTTGACCATAGTTGAAGCTTAAATCAAATATGTCCATTAATAAAGAGATTGGGCAACATAAGGGGGGTTGCTATCCCTGAGGTTTCAAGAGAAATGACATGGAAAGCCCCAATGGAAAAATAAAAAAACTTTGGAGGGCTTTTGGAATATAATTAAAAAGCTATTCTTGGTGAGTGTTAATATGATGAGTAGCAAGGCAGTTTCCTTGTGTTACAATTTTGTCAGAGTTGATCAACCATTGCTCTTGAGCCCAAAGCAGTGGGAACTAAATCCCATTATGGCACAGAGTTTGTTTTCCCCAGGGTGTATATTGACCAAGGACATTTTCTGGTCAAGAATTTGCTCAGTAGCTTTGCTGTAATCACACAGGAATGGCTGTGACCTTTCCAGTACATAAGGTTATGAGTTTTGACAGGTGGCACAGAGCCAATCCCTCCAACCGTGCAGCACAGACGACCACACACTGTTCTCCAGAGGCGTGCTGCTATTCACGTTGTTTAATCACATTCAGCGGGTCTGGAGCTGAACGTCATTCAGGACATCAGAAAGACGGGAAAGCTGTGCTGCTGATTCTAAGGCAATCGTCAGCAAGAAGCAACATTAGTAGCCGGCTGGTTATTTATTTAATAGACACTCATTCACTTCCAGAAATGTCGTCCCCTTCTGTCCCTGTTACCTTCCAACACATCCAACTGCAGCCCCAAACAATTTCGATTTGTGATAAAATGCAGAACTTTTTAAAACAACATCAGATGCCCTCTTTGCTCTTCATCATGGACAGAAAAATTAATCACAGCTCCTGACTAAGGAAGCTTATAACCTAGTTGGAGGACTAGCATGAATACATGTTTCCTATAGCGCTCCTTCACTTACCAAGGTTACCTGTATTTTGATCCACATCAGAGACAAAATCTGTCTGTCTGTCTGTCATTTTCTCCTCTCTCTCTCTCTCTGTTTCTCTCTCTCTCTCTTCACCACCCCCCCGACCACCACACACACACACACAAACACATGCATATACCACCTACTTAAAATCATATCACAAATTTTGCTAGTTTAGCAACATTGGTGAAGATTCACATCACATATTGTGTGAATTCCCACTGTCTCTAATTTATTCTTCTGTTGTCTCTTTTCTTATTCCCCCTCCCCACCTCCTTATTTTTCAAAAACAATATGAATTCTTATTTTCTCATTTATAAGAACTCAGTTAGACATGCATGCCATCAAATTTCAACCTCTACCCCAAGTTACTTATCAAAATATTTTTATGAAGGGAAGACAATTTTCTTGCTCAGGACAAACCTAGTAAATAAATATTTTCTCCACCTTCAGCTTCTGAAACAATTTAAAAACACAAGAGAATATTAAGCACTAAATTGCATGGTACAAAAAAAAGGGGGGAGTTATATAGATGTTAAGAGATTGAAAATATCAACAATGACTAGAGTGTTTAAAATGACTAGCTTAAGTGCCCTTCCAATGTCTTCCCAGAGCATTTTATGGTTCAAAGAATCAGTGCTCGTATATTTGCTGGCCCTTCCCTTGTTAAACACTAAGCTCAGTGAGGACAGACACTATGCCTATTTTATATCACCAACACTGAGAAGAGTGTTTTAGGCAAAATAGGGAGTGGATTTTAAAAGAAAGGGCTTGACTGAGTTTGGAAAGATACATGAGATTTAGGTGGTTGAAAGTAAAGAGGTGAGATTTTCCCAGTGGGAAAAATAAAGTGAGTCAATTCCTAGAGAATTCAAAATCTAAAGAAAATCACTTAAAGTAAAGTGAAGATGTTGATAAGTATTGAGAAATAAGCATGCATAATTTAGAAAGTGATCAAATAAAGGGGAATAATCTGAATGCCTGTTAGAGGAAGTTTGATTTAGTGCTGTAGAAAATAGAACAATCAGGGGTTTTACAAGGTAGCAGTGAAATAAAGTGATACTTTAGAAAGTTAGTATGCAAAATCTTTAAACAGTGTACCTAGTTTAAGGGTCACTTATGACCCTTGCTTTTTCAGTATCATAAAGTATTTGGGTTTCTTATCTTAAAACAAAGTTGCTCTTTCATTTGCTTTTTTCTTTCATTTTTCCCTTTTCTGTGTCTCATATACCATTTTCAGTCTACCAAATAGGACATTGTGTAGAGCTTAGGTCTATTCTATTAAGAGGAAAGCATTTGAAAACCTCATTTAGAAAGTGACATTAGGGTCTTAAAATATAGGCTCTCCTGGAGTGATGTGCAAAAACATTAGGAGCAGAGACCAAATCTTGAGCACTCAAGAATTATTACTACCGGAGCAATTTAAATAATGACAGTAGGCTTAAAAGGTTGTGGAGCAAAAAAGGAGGAATTTCAACTGCAGCATACAGCTCAAAACTCACATAATAAATAGTAGGTTAACAGTTCATTAATAAGGATGATCTATTTTCCAGCAAAGGGTAAGGTAATGAATCTGATAACTATAATCATTCCTGTTAGGATCACTCTGTAAAAACAGGATTGGATATTGTCACTTATGATGCCAAACACACACCAAGAGGATAGGAAAACTTTTATTCCTTACACAGGAGGCTTTTTGGAAAGGGAGCAGGCCATATCTCCCCCAGAAGGTGTGCAAATGGCTTGTAATAACAGGGAAAGGCGCCTGGCCTTGGGTTTCCATGATGGTATGGGGGTGGAGCTGACATGAGGCTTTCTGCTGGTGGGCAGGGGTTTGCACGACACCAAAGGAAGAAGCACAAAGGCTTTCTCAGCACCACACCCTGATTCAGGGATGGGACACAAGAGGACTAAAGAGCAGTGATGCTTAAATCTATCAGAAGTTAAACAAAAAATGAAGTCAGACTTGTTATTTGACTTTCATAGTTGGTTTTGTTTAATTGAACTCATTATGGATATAAGAATCACCATAGATTTTTAAAGAAAAAAAACACATGTTTGTCTTCTCCTGTGTAATTGTATATAATACATTATTAGCACATGGTGTTGAACTACTACCCTGTCCCTAAGTACTAGCTTTATGATCACTTCTCCAACATCATTTCACTCAAAACAATAACAATCTTCTTCCTATGATCAGAGATTAGTTTAGAAATAGGAATATGATGGTAATGTGGCCAATGAGACTTAAGGGGAAGCTTACTAGGGAAGAATGGAGGCAACATGGGTTAGGTTTCCTTACTCAAAAAAAAAAACAAAAAAAAACAAAGGGAAGAGATTGCTACATAAAACTGAAGTTGAAACATGATCATTGATATATCTTTTTTTTTCTTTAAAGATTTATTTATTGTTTTTGACAGAGAGACACAGAGACAGAGACAGAGAAAAGGGGGAGGGCCCAGAACAGTCTCCATAGTTGCACATCATAGGTTTTTCCACATAGTTTTATTCCACAGGTGGGCACGAGGCTGCACAGGGCAGGAACTGGGCTGGGGTCTCGCCCCAGTGAGAACTGAACTGGGGGCACTCCCCAGTTCAACATATGGGTCCACACTGGCTGGGGCCAGGATTCAATCCTCGGTCCCCAGGGCTGCAAAGTGAGCGCCTAACCCAATGAGCCATCCCAGTTTCCCTGATATATCTTTTATACAAAAGCACTTTGGCAAATAAACTACTAGAGTACAAATTAATTCTTACATATTCAATCATACTTTTAAATGAATAAGATGTTACTATGGCAATAGTAACTGTATGCTAGTCATGGTATAAGATCTGGATTTCAGCTCTGGTTCTAACATTTATCATCAATGTGATCTTGAGTGAATAATTTAGCCATTTTGAGCCTCAGTTTCTTTATCTGTCAGTAGTATTAATACCAGACATGCTTTGTAGGGTTACTGTCGTAATCACATAAATTAATGTCTTATTCATTACATAACTCATTAATTGAAATGTATTTATGATAACTGCTATTGCCTAATATTATACTAGGAGCTCAGAGAAGAATTGTGAATAAAATAGATATAACTTTTGCCTTCACATTATTTATAATCTAATTATATAAATTTCTTCATGTGTTACAAGTCCTTAATGTTTAAATATGAGTGTATTTATTTATATGTATTTTGTATTAATTTTATTAAAAATATATTTATTAGCACCCACCACATAGAAAACATTATTTTACATTCTGGGAATTTCAAAGTAAACAAGACAATTATTGTTGAGATGTACTTCATTATAGTATTTATACTACATATGAGTATAACTGAAGAATCTCTTCAACAGTAAGAAGTAAAGTACCAGATGAACAGAGGATTAAACAAAAAAGAAACATAATTGTTAAAACACATGAAGTCTAAATGTTAAATAAATTATTAAACATACCTTAAGGTTTAATAATACAAATAAAGACATAATTCTTCTTCTTTCCAAATTTTATCTCTAAAGGAAGCAAGGAAAGCATGTATCTGGCATAAGGAAACAAGGATAACTATATTGACTTGATCACTTAGGACTGAAAATGTTGTTATGAACAGAATTGACAAGAAAAAATAGAAATGACAAATGGGCCGGCAGCTAAAAGTATCTGTCACAATATCTGTGTCTATTTCATACTGTTACTTTAAAATAACAGTATCTTAACTTATGCAAGACATTTATTTTGAGGAGCATCATCTTTATATCATGCGATTTCCAGTCTGTAACTTTCATGTTTATCAATTTGTGATTTCCATGTTTATATGTTTGGATATTTTACCTTAGGAATCTTAACCTAAGGTTGAAGATAAATCTAATTTACAACCACTTTATATTTAATTCTTATTTACCATTGGATTTCACATCAAAGACCCCTGAAGGGCCTATCCATGGTGCTGGCTACTTCAAGTAGTTGCACCAAAAACAGTGCCTCTACTCAGCTTGTACTCTGAATCTGGGAAATGATGTTAGGGAAAAAGACGTATGTCAGTATAAATCCATCAAAACTCAGCATCAAAAACAAAATCATACTGCATATGTGTGGTCCTCTATACTTTTTTACAGAATGTCTTACATCTCATTTTACTCACAAAACGTACCGTACTATGAGGTCAAATGAGAAATGTGCTCCTTGTATTGCAGGTGAGGTATCTGAAACAGAGTCCTCTGATTCTTTTCTCCAAAAAGGTATAGTATATCAATGCCAACAGAAACTATATTCACTATGGTTCAGGTTGAAAGAATTTGGTAGTACTCCAAGCTTGCAATGATATTGGCTCAGCCTGGAAATTGGCATTCAATGAGTTGTATTCTTCAAAGTTAGGAGACATCCATTTGAATCAGAACTATGCATTCATTAAAAATAATGTTTACTAAAATATTAAAATAGCAAGAGGTAAAGCTCATAAAAAGACAAGGTTAAAAACTTGAAAATACAGTCACATCTACTATATTAAATCAGTTCTGGAATGCATATAATATAGACAAATACAAGTACATCCGACTAGAAATACTATCACCAAAATGTTAACAGTAATTATCTTGAAGTGGGATTGTGTGGAATCTTAATTTTTATCTTCTCTTTTTGTGTGTTCTTCCCAAGTTTTCTATACTGAAAATATATTAGTTCATATAAATGACCTTTCTGAAATAAAAATGGGTGGTTCCATGAGGCAAAAACCAATCCAATCTTATTGATGGTCTTATTTTTCAACTCAGTGTCTTTCTCTATGTTCTATTATATCATCAAAGTTGGACCTTCGCCCTTCAGAAAACTTCCACAACATCAAAAGTGTGCGCTCCCTTTGGTTATATTTTATTAGGTATAGGCTTATTCTTGGGTCTCTATCTCTTCAGGCTTCACCAGAACTGGCCAAGGATTTTAAACCAGTAAGTAAAATATATCCATTAAGCAAGGCAATTCTTTGAGTTTCTACATCAAGAATAACCATTAGAGATAATGTAAAGATATTTGCAAACTATTTCCCAGGATATAGTGACTTCCTTCTGGCTCAAATTTGCTATTATTAAAAAATAAATAAAATTTTCACAATAAAAAATGAGACATGCAAATAGTATCTCTTGATAAACAAAAATAGGTACATAAAATGTAGATCCTATCAAAATACTGATGACATTTTTCACAGAACTAGAACAAATAATACTAAATTTACATGGAACCACAAAAGACCTAGAATAGCTGCAGCAACCCTGAGAAAGAAGAACAAAGTTGGAGGAATCATGCTACCAGATATCAAGTCCACAGTTATCAAATCAGCATGGTATTGGCATAAGAGCAGACATATAGATCAATGAAACAGAATAGAGAGCCCAGAAATAAAGCCAGGTTTATATGGCCAATTAATCTATAACAAAAGAAGCAAGAATTTACATTGGGGTAAAGACAGTCTATTCAACAAATGCTACAGGAAAAACTGGACAGATACATGCAACAAAGGAAATTGGACTACTTTCTTACACCATATACGAAAATAAGCTCAAAATGGATTAAAGACTTATATACAAGACCTGAAATCAAAAAATTCCTGGAAAAAAAATATAGGAAGTAACTTCTCAAACATTACCCTTAGCAACACCTTCAAGGATATATGTCCTTGAGCAAGGGAAGCAAAAGTAAAAAGTAACAAATGGAACTACATCAGACTAAAAAGTGGTTTATTTACAGCAAAAGAAACCAACAAATGAAAAGACATCCTATACAATGGGAGAAGAGTTTACCAATAAAGCATTCAATAAAGGGTTAATATCCAAAATTTATAAGAAACTAATATAATTCAACACCAAGAAAACAAATAATACAATTAAAAAATGGGCAGAAGACCTGACAGACATTTTTCCAAAGAGAACTTACAGATGGCCAATAGACACATAAAAATATGCTCAACATCATGAATCATCAGAGAAATACAAATCAAAACCATAATGAGATACCACCTCACTGCTCTCAGAATGGCTATCATCAACAAATTGACCAACAACACGTGTTGGCAAGGATATGGAGAAAACGGAACCCTGCTACACTGCTGGTGGGATTGCAAATTGGCCCAGCCACTATGGAAAACAATATGAAGGTTCCTCCAAAAATTAAGGATAAATAACTGCCTGTGACCAACATTTCTGTTTTGACTTGAGCTACAGTTTTAATCAATATGGTCAGCTAATTGTTCAGCTGTGCTCAATTGCATTAGATCTGAAGTTATAAAGTTAAAAATGATTTGAGGATGTTTTTATCCTCCTCCAGTGAAAGAGTATCTTACTAAATACATGATCTAAGCATTGATAATAAACAAATATAACTTTACAGAGGAAAGAAAAAACTCAAGTACCTCTGCATACTCTTCCATCTGCACATTATGTATTAGGAATCAGAATGAAATTCACACCTCTGAATTTGAATTATAAGCAGATTGCTGTAAGAAATGTGTCTCATCACTGCTTCAGGAAGAATTTTAAATTCTTGGAGCAAAAAACACTTCTGTTAGTTTCAAATACCTCATATCTGCATGTTAACATCAAAAGGTTCAAAACAAACCTTTGCCAACTCCATGTCACTCATCAATGCCCAAAGTCAGACGATCGTCATAGCTTGATTTTTCACTTCGAGTACAGAGGGGTTAGCTGACTTGATGCAGAGCAGGTAAGGTTTCCCTCAGTTCAGTCACTGGGTTTGAGCCCTCTGGGGAATAGGAGTCAGGTGCACAGAGTGGAGTCCAAGAAAATGTTTTAAGTAGCTTGCCATTATATTGCTACCAGATGCTTTGTGATGCAAAGTGACAACTCCCTTGGGCACCATAGTCATGCCTTGTGGGGCCTCCAACACCCTCAAAGTTTCCATCTTAGAGATAAACAGTCTTATAAAATAAATACAATGTAAAGCAAAGATAATCAGAAGAGAAAAGTTCCATGTGAGAACAGAATAGCAACTGTGTTCCCTCCCCCATCCTCTCCTCACAGATCCCTCACCCACTTCAATCCTCCAACCCTACTTTCTTCAGTGCTTTCATGCTTTTAATCATTGCCTCAAACACTTTGTATCATTTTTTTAAATGGGGCGAAATGTTGTAGTTTGGCAAACTAAACAATTAAAAGAACATCATTAGAATAGACTTTTGTTTTAATAAGCATAGAATCCTGTTCTGAAAACTGTTAACTTTATCCAGAAGATGATTTGGTGGGTATAGTAGACCAGCCAGTTTGTCCCCCTTGCCAAAACTAATACGAAGTAACACTGCAAAACTGTTTTTGCAATATTTTACTTCAATTGCTCTCCTTTGCTTTCCTTTTCACTGAACTCTCTTGGGGATGGAATAGGAATAATAACAACTTTCTAAAGAAAAGGTGCTCAGTAAGTGTAAAATGGAAGCTTCATATTGTCCTAAGGATATAAAACCATAGTAGACCCATTTTACAAAAGAAAATATATTACCCTTGGAAAGAACATGATATAGTTAATAGAAAACTGAATTTAAATTACCGGTAAGAAGAAATAGATGACAATATATAACCACTTTTCCCCTTCAGAAAAATTTGCTAGAGATAAGAAATGAACCTCAAATGAAAATAATTTGCTTCATACAATAGCTATTAAGTGGCAGGGGTGGTATCTGAACCCATGATATATGAGTTTAAAATTCAAACTGCTCCTGATAATGCCATATTGTCTCATTCATAAAATCAGGCTTCTTCCTGATGAGACATTCATTCATTCACTCACTCAACAAATAATTGTCCAGTGCAATCCAGACACTATGTAGGAGCTGGAAAGGAGGTATAAATAATAAAACCTTCTCCCTCTCTCTCAATCAGCATGACAATGAGCCATTGTTATTGGTGACACGGCAGTCAGTATAGGTAGTAAGCCTTTAAACTTGAGAATTTCTGCTTAGTACATTTACACCAATTATTATGAATAGATTTGAAAAAGAAAGAAAAGACAAATTTAAAAAATGACCTTGGGAAAAGTCAAAACGAAATTTTAATGAGTACAATGCCTAAAGCTGGATTTCAATACAACTAAAAACACAAATTATATGCAAATCTGAGAGTATACCTCTGGAAAATCCTTGTAGAAACCACAATTGTAGATCATTTCAAAATGAAGGTTTAGGCAGAGATGACACTTTTAGGCCTATAGTCTATTATAGTCTATCCAAGTAGTCTTCTATCAGAACACAAAGTCTATGTAAATATTGATTTAGGTTTATATCAATCATTCCATTTAAACAATATTCATTCTATTTATAAATAATGAGACTAAAATATAAAACCCAAACTATAGACATATTTTAAAAATCAAATTATTTTCTACTAAATTAGAGTAGTGATACCAAGTGTGATAAAAAGTAATTACTATGAAAAGAAATTGTCAGACTCAAAATAGAAAAAAAAATGCCTTTTTAAAAAGCTAGCTACAAAATATTTGGTAAAATCTGTACTTTCAGAACACTAAAACTGAATAGCATTATAAATATTAGGTTCCATCTTCAGTTAGTAAGTCAATTGTTCAATCAAATATTTACTGTGAAGAATTCAGAAAACAAAACATGGTCTCAGTCATTATAGGGAGGTTGTCAGCACACTTGAAATACATTCTGAACTAGCGGCACCCAAGTGCAACACTCTTTTCTGAAGAAAAAAAAAAAAAAAGACATTCTTTGATTGTCCAAAGCTACAAAATCTTCACAGGTCAGGTTAATCACAACCTACATCTTAAAAATAATGAAAAAACAAGAGAAGGGTCCTGGAGGTGGGATGGTAGGGGTATTAATATTAATTAATATTAAGATACAGAAGCTCAGACAGGGATAGTTTTGACATTGTGAGATACAGGGAGAAATTGGTGTTCCTGACAGAAATAGCACAAGGTAACTGAGAAGCCTACGTTGGTTTTCTGAGGACTGAACCAAGCCCCCACAAACTAACACATCCGGAAGTGTGTCTTAGTTCTGCCATCCACCATCGCTGGGATTAGTGCAAACAAATATGTTCTATTGGTCTGCCTATGATCTACAAGTACACAGGCCCAGTGTGTGTTTGTGTGTGTGTGTTTGTGTGTGTGTGTGTGTGTGTTAAAAAGGCACAATATTATTGTGGTGGGGAAGGAAGTGGGTAAATAACAAAGCAATCTACCTTTATAAGAATGGAGTACATACCCGTTTTGCTAATTTTATTCTTGGGCATAAATATTTCTAATTATGTATTGGGAATCCTATTTGGCAAAAAAAAACATTTTAATGATAACTTTATTCCCTAATTGTCGACTAAATCTTCCTTACTGTAGTGAAATAACTTTCATGATTGATCACATACAAAAGTACTTACATCACCATAGAATGGGTCGACTCCGCAAATTTGGCCAAACATCAGCTATTTGCATAAAGATCTGTATAGATGATTTAATAAATTTTATTATAACTGTGCATTAGAGATGCTAATAAAGATATAAATTTGGTTGATGGAAAGTGAGTTGATTCTGGGTAGTGAGAACATAATGCGATGTATAGGCAATGTAATGTATAATTGTACACCCGGAAACAATGTAATTGATATCAATCAATGTCACCCCAATAAATTTAACAATTTAAAATTTAAAAAAAAAAGATATAAATTTGGGAGTCTTCAGAGTATATATGCTATTTAACACCTGAAACCTAATAAAATCACCAAGGTAACAAGTGTATCTGAGAAAACATATAAGTATGAGAGCTAAGCCAAGGACATACGGTATCAATATTTAAAAGTCACCAATATTTAAAAGTCACCAAGATGATGAAAAAAAAAAACATGGAATGAGACTGAAAAAGAAATATCAGTTAGGTAGAAAGAGAATGAAAAGATAGGTGTCTAGAAATGAAGATATGAAGCTATGTCAAACCTTAGTGAAAGACGTCAAAACAAGGTCTAATAATTGATAACTGAGTGGAACAAAGTAAAATGTATGGTGATGGAAGGAGACTAGACTTTGGGTATATTATAGAGTTGTACATTTATATGTTAGTAATCAATATAATTCCAATAAATTTAATTTTAAAAACATACTGGTCAGGGGGGAAGCCAGGATGGCTCAGTGAGTTAAGTGCTTGCTTTGCAGCCCTAGGGACCGAGAATCAAATTCTGGCCCTGGCCTGTGTGGACCCATATGCTGAACTGGGGTGTGCTTCCCATGAGGTAGGACCCCAGTTTGGTTCTCACCCCCTGGTTCGACCCCTGGCTTGAGAGAGCGTGTCTCCCATGTTGGAGGCCCCTGCCTGATTCCTGCCCTGCACAGCCCCACCCACCTGTGTGAAACAAAACCATGTTGAAAACTAGACATACAACTATGGGGACTGCTCTGGCCTTCCCCCTTCTCTGTTTTTCTGTCTTTGTCTCTCTCTGTCTCTGTCAAACACAATAAAATAAACCTTAAAAAAAAACAACATACTGGTCAGGAATAAGGTCATTTGTGCTGCGTTTAGGACTATTTAAAAATATTCAATAGAATGCAAACACCACAGCAAAACTGAATTTGTCTTCTTTTCTATGCCTGGCACAAAGTAGGTGTATCAGTCATCTACAGTCATGAAAAAATACGCCCAAACTCAGATAACAAGTATAGATGAGATAAACACATCTAGTCTGGGTTGGACTTATGGCTCTGCTTAAGGCTGTTTAAACAACAAGTGCATATCTGGTGCACACTTAACTAATAATACATCGTTGTTTCACAAAAGGCAATTCAGCTATTGCTACCATAAGGATAATATTGCACAACAAAACACCTAAAAACTCAGTGGTTTAAAATATAAGCATTATTTTCCTTACCTAGTGTGTATGGGTCAGCTTGGGCAGTTATTATTTAGACTATGAACTGGCTAGACTTAGTCTTCAGGTTGGGTTCACACCATTTTACATGTCTCCGTATGCCCCTTGAATAGCACTACTTGGGGCACATTCTTCTCAAGGCAATTATATAAAAAGGGCCACACTAGCAGATACAGGCCTATTTAAACTCTAGTCATATCAAGCCATTCAGACAACTATAATCGAAGATAACACCAAGTCACAGTTAGTGGAGTTAGGAAGTGTGATCCTCTCCAAAGACAAGGTTAAAGTATGAGAATATTCTCTGTACAACACTCCAATATATTAGCTTAGGTACACACATACTTGTTGTTGAACGTAGTAATCACAATAGATAACATAAAACATTTACTGATTACTCATCAGTATCAAGCCCTGGGCTTGACATGGGTCACTTCTTCTGATTCTCAAAAGAGCCCTTTGAGAAAACACTATAATTATCCACATTTTACAGATAATAAAACTGAAGTACAGGGGATAGAAGTCATTTTCCAATTATATGCATGTTCTAAGTGTCTGAGGACATGACCAGCAAACCGCTGTGATAAGGACATTGTGATGATTTATTCGCTGTAAAACCAGACTTCTAATTGAATTAAATTTTGAGTTTTTATTACCTATGTCTTCTGGGGTATAGACAAATATAGAACATGAGGGATGCTGGGATGGCTCCATAGGTTGAGCGCTCACTTTGCAGCCCCAGGGTCCAAGGATCAAATCTGGCCCCGGCCCATGCAGATCCATATGTTGAACTGGGGTGTGCCCCCAGCTCAGTTCTTGCTGCAGCTCATACAGGAGGACAGAGCCTGGGTTCCTGCCCTGCACAGCCTGGCACCAATCTGTAGAATAAAACTATATCGAAAACTAATGACGTACAACTATGGAGACTGCTCTGGGCTCCCCCCCCCCCACCCTCTCTCTCTCTGTCTCTCTGCCAAAAAACAAAAAATATTCTTTAAAAAATATTTAGAGCATGGATTCACAGTACTTTAAGTGTTCAGGGAGACTACTTACACCCCTTTAATTGGGCCTGCTGGGCTTCCTGTCCATTTAGACAGGGCTTTTGGACTTCAGCCTTTGTTCAGATCATTTGTTAATAGGCCGATCTCTAAATACGCCCACTGCCAGCTAGTCATATGCTTGAGCTTCTAGTCAGCGGTGATGTCCTATGTACATCAGCTACATGAGTTATAGTGGGACAAGAGAAGACAAAGGTCATGAAGAAGAGAGAAAGTACAGACCACAGAAGAGCAGAGACCAATGAGGTCATTTTTCCTACACTAGAAAGGAAAAAAGTGAGATTCAGAGAAGTTGGTTAGTTCATCCACAGTTGTTCAATTGATAAGTTGCATAATGAAGTCTCAGATTAGAGTTTATCTGATTTCTAAAATGATCTCACCTACACCTCTGATTGCCTTCCATAAAGAGCTATAATCTAACCTGCATCTGACCTCAAATCTAACAAGACTCCCACACTATATTAAGATGAAAAAGGACCTCCCAGAGTCCATCTTCTTCCTACAAAAAGCATCCTGAACACTCTCTCCCTTAATCTTCCTAATTCATTACTCCACACATTAACAAATCCAAGTTCTCTTCCTTCTGACTTTCATGCTCTTCATTTGTAACTACTTTGTCTGAAGCCTAAGTAACATTAAAGGTGGTATGAATCATAAATGTCATCTAACTCTGAGTCTCCTAAGTACAGCGCTGACAAATTATAATTTGTCACTAGAATACATCTAGTATGCCATCAAAAAGTCTATATTTTTATCTACTTTCCCTGCAAGATAAAACCATAAATGACACCCAAACATTAGCCTCATAGCACCAAGAAAGTGCTATACTGAAGTCTTATCTTTTCCTTTTACCTTAATCAGTTATCAAAAATTCATTTTGGGGGGAAGCCGGGATGGCTCAGTGGGTTAAGCACTCAGTTTGCAGCCCCGGGGACCGAGGATTGAATCCTGGCCCGGGCCCATGTGGACCCATGTGCTGAACTGGGGAGTGTCCCCAGTTCAGTTCTCTCTCTCTGTGTGTCTCTGTAACTCTCTCTCTCTCTGTCAAAAACATTTTTAAAAATTAATTTTTTTAAATACAAAGATAGGTCAATAAACTGATAAAGAGCTTATTATGAGAAGCTCTACTCATTCTCACTCTTTTTTTTTCTATCTCCATAGAAATAAAGTAGAAAAATAATCACAAAGGAGGAATTACAATGTGGTAGATACTACCCAAGACTAAATGTCAAAGGATACAAATTCTGCCAATAAAAAAACTAACTCTGTGATTTGGGAAAGTTGCATCTATCGTCTTCTGGTACCTCCTAGCAACTCCACTAAATCATAACTATCTCACTTGTGACTTTTTTTCCCTGCCCCAAAAATTATTCTTCTTCACATGTTTCTTTTTAAATAAATGGTATCACCACAATTCACCCATTGCCTAAGCCAGAAACCTAGGAATCTTCTTAGCCACCTCTCTTGCCTTCCTACCAAATCCAATTAGTTACTAAATCTTACCTAACCTATCTTCTAAATATATTTAAAATATGTCCTCTTCTTAGTACATTAACAACCACCACCTGGTTCAAGTCTCAATGCCCAGGCAACAAACAACCTTTTAACTTGTATCCCTACATTCACTCTTCTCTCCCTTCAGTACACTCTGCACAGAGCAGACAACTGGTTTTTGTTTGTTAAATGTTGCAGTCATCATGTCCCTCTCCTACCTGAAAATTTTCAAAGGCTTCCCATTGCCTTAAGATGTAGTATACAATTCTTAACCTGAGCTACCGGCTGTCAATATCCTAGTTTCTTTCTCTACCCTTCTCAGCCTCAGCTCACAACTCCCCTTCCACTACTGTCTCCATTGCCACACCAGTCCTCTTTAATTTAAAAAAAAAATATGATCCCCCCTGCCTTAGGACATGTGTATATTTTCCCTGTGTCTAGAACTATTTTGATCTTTCACTTCACTTATTATGTGATAATAAATCTGTTTGTTCTTCAATTCTTAGCATAATGTCATGTCATCAGGAAAGGGTATGCTAATGCCCCAGCTCAGAAAAGATAAGTCTAGTGATATTAAATTATAGCCACAAATTATGCAGTACTCTACTTTTTAAAACACGGAGCCCAATTATACCTCTGCCCTCCTTAAATGTCAGCTATACTGTAGGACTCATTTCTCGCTAACGGAATGTGGTGGAAATGACACTGAACAACCTATGAGACTAGGTTACGAATATAGTGCTGCCCATATAAGTGCACAGTGGGCAAGTTCATAAACTTAATTGTCAGACCTCATAAAATAGGTATTGTGGCTTCCTTATTGGTCTTTCTCTCAGATCATTCACTCTAGGGGAAGCTAGATACTGTGTCATGAGAATATTTAGGCAGCCCTACAGAGAAGCCAACATGGTGAGGAACTAAGGCCTCTTGTCAATAGCTGTGTGAGTGAGCCACCTTTAAAGTGGATCTTACAGTCGCAGTCAAGCCTCTCATAACAACATCCCTAGCCAACATATTGACTGCAATCTCGTGAGAGACTCAGCTGGTACAACACAGCTGGGCCATTCTCAAATTTCATTTTGAGATAACAAATGCTTGTTGTTTGAAGCTGATAAATTTGGAAGTAATTTGTTATGTTGCATAGATAACTATCACAGTATTCCTATCGTAAGTTATAAAGTAACCTATAATGTGTTCATAATATCTTATAATTATAATTAAAATATTATTTTATAATAATTTGTTTAATAAATGGCTCCCCTGCTTGATAGGAAACTCCATAAAGGTAGGGGTTATATATATTTTGGCTTATCATTTCATCTCTCTGTACTCCTCCCAAGACAGGGCCTATAAAAACATGGTATTCAGTAAGTACTTCTTAACTATAATAATATATCTGAATTAATAGATATAAGAATGCTACACAGAGAGACAGAACCTTATGCAGAATTAATGAGTGCTATTTAAATGATTGACATATTCATTATACAAAATTACAAAAAAAAAATAGATATTTTTGTGGCAGAATAATCAAAACTGCTCTTTTAACAGTGCCTTCTGGGGATGAGATAAACCAATACTTCCCAATGTATGTCTCAGAAATGATACTTTCAGCAATAAATAGAAACATCAAAACCAACTCAGAGTTTTGAAAATCTTTATATTTAGAGTAACAAAAACATTTAAGAAATAAGTAATTGTCATGAGCAATGGGTATAATAAACTCTAAAACCCTAGTTTCACAATAAAGAAACCCAATAAAGAAGTCATTGTTTTTTAAAACAATCATATAGCACTTTTCTTAGTTGGAGTTTGACTAGCAGTGTGATATGGGCTATTTAAAAAAATATTTCAGGGGGCCTGGTCTTCCAGCCATTGGTCCAGCAAATTCATTTTTAATAGCAGTCCCAGATGTTCTATTATATTATGCTTGAAAATTCTGTAATGTATTTTGAAGACAGAAAGTCAGTCTGAAGCATTATAACTCTTTTCTATAAACTGGAACTAACAAAATCTCAAAACAAATTTTAATTAATTATATTCATGACTGTTTGATAAACTTTCCAATAGTAATTTTTCTGCCAGGATATTGAAGCCCCTCCACTGAAACATTAACTCTAATTGTTGTACTGAACTTTCTCCTCGTCAGTATCATCATTGCTTGACCTCTTCCAAAATACTGCTCTATATGCCATAGGAGCTTTGGGTCCTGCTTTATTGTGTTTCCTCTCATTTTCATCCACTCTCATCATCCCAGGTGATTTCACAGCCGCTTTGTTCATTCACTCATTTTATAAATACTATGCAGTTTTATTTTGTGCCTTAACACGGGATTAAGAAATAGGATTACATCTTTGATGGGACTTCTAAACTTCTGGGAGAAATTGTCCTTGAACAAGTACTTTATTGCAAATCTGATAAGTACATATACCAAAGAGAATAAGATTCTAGTGTATATATAGGATAACCTATCCTAGAATTCTGGTTAGAAAATAATATAAAAAATGGTACAATGAAGATCTGTATAAAGAAGACATCTTTTTTTCAGGACAAGATTCTCTGAATAAATTATGTTAAGCCAAGGTTTCTTGACCTCAGAACTACTGATATTGTGAGGTCCTGTACTTTTTTACCTATAAGATGCCCCCATGTATAACACAACCCCTACTTTTCTAACTCAACATTAAGAAATCAATACATGCGTTACTCCCATGTATAAGACAACCCAAATTTTTGATTTAACAATTTTATACCAAAATATCATCTTATACACAGAAAAAAACAGGATACCATACTTTTGTGGTTGTGGGAGGCTGTCTTGGACATTGCAGAATGTTTAGCGTACCCCTGGCCTCTACCCACTAGGAGCCAATAGCATTGCTTCTCCCATTGTGATGAACAAAATTGCCAAATGTCCTCTGAAAAGCCAGTTAAACATGAACTTCAGATAAACACCAAATTTTGTGTATAGATATGACAGACATATCTCAAGGAACATACTATGCTTTAAAAGCTATATGTTGTTTATCTCATAACAAAATTTAACTGGTTGTTATATATTTTATCTGGTAAACCTACCTGGAAGGATGAAATCACACCAAGTTGAAAAACACTGCATTAAGAACATGTGAATGAGACCTTAGACCTTCAGTCTTCACAGACCATTGATTTTCTGAACATCTCTGAATTTTACATTTTCTCCACTTTATCATCTCAAATTGCTCTGAGGTACTTCATCTAAAAACATAAATTTCTGATAATATTCTTTGACCACTACTTCCTATGCTTCAAGTTCTCAGATTCCTTAAACCTAGTCATTCTATCCTTAAGCTTTGTTATGACTTTCAATATTTTGAATTCTTTCTTAATCAGCTTATTAGATTCTGTATAGTTAATTATTTCAATTAATATCATGAAAAAAAAAGACACATTTACCTCCTCTAGTACCCATCTAGTCAATTCCCAAACCTGGATTAACCCTATTGATCTGTCTCCTGTCTTAAAAAATATTGAGTAATACAACCAAACCAAACTGATTAACTTCTCTATGCCTCCCTACTCCTCCGTCCAATCCTTAAGTGAGATCCCACTTCAGCTTCTAAACTTGGCCTAATAACTATTCCAAACATTCTTCATGTTCTTTGCCCTCCCAATTTTAAATCAATCTTACTAGTCATTCTTGTCTATTATGTCATAGATATCTACCTATTATGAACTGACTCATATCTACTAGGCTTTCTCTTGAAACGGTCATATTCCTTTACCCATTTTTCTTTGCATTTCTTTATTGTCTATGAACTTAATTCATCTAAAGCTTCCTATAAGGCTAATTTTCTACCTCAATCTCATTCACTTGAAAGTCCTCTAATATTTTACTTTGTGCTGAGGATTTTAAAAATTCTGCCTTCACTTTGAGCTACAGACATGTTATTTTCAATTGATTATCATACATCTTTTCTTAGGTGTTCTGTAAGTACCTCAAAATTGCATTAAATTTACTCACATGCCAGTGTTGTACTCATATGTTCTGATTGTTCCTATCAAGCCACAACCTGGGGCCATCCTAGGTGGGAAATAACGTATTTCCCCCTACATCTCTTACATCCGATCAGTCAGCAAGATGTGAGTCCACATCTATTCAACATAGTTATCCTTGCTTCCCCCTTCTATTGCTTTAGACCTTGTTCTAACCATAGTGGTCTTTCACAACTCATTCCAGGCACACTTACCGTCCATATTCTCACCAAAGTCATACATATTCATATGTCATTCTTTGAAACTCCTGTATGAACACTCATTACCCTCAGGATACAATGAAAACTTCATGATTTAATCCTTTTCTATATTTCTAATGTCCTTCCCTTGCTTAGCATGTTTTAAGCTTTACAAGTTACTCATGAGCACCACAATTTCATATTTACCTGCCTATGTAGGCATCAATTTTCTGCAGTAATATGCTTTTCATCTGCTTTTTCAAGCATCAATCATTATAGTTCACCTTACTTAAGTCTCTTAGGCAGACTTATAAGCCCTTTCTTCAAACAGATCTTCATTATACTTATTTTGACTTTATATTTTATGTACTTTTTTCCTATTAGAATACAAGCACCCCAAAAATGTAAGTATATTCCAATCACTTCAACTAGTGCCCAGTATATAAAAGATACTTAGCAACCACTTTTTGATAAATAGATAAGCCAATCAATAGTTTGGCAGTCATTTGTCTTTCTCCTACTAATTCCTTTCTTCTTTTTATTTATTTATTTATTTTTATTGTTTTTGACAGAGACAGACAAAGACAGAGGCAGAGAGAGACAGAGAGAAGGGAGAAGGCCCAGAGCAGTCTTTATAGTTGTATGTCATCAGTTTTCAACATGGTTTTGTTCCACACAGGTGGGCAGGGGCCTTGCAGGGCAGGAACTGGGTTGGGGGCCTCCTGTATGGGAGGTACACCGCCTCAAGCCAGGGACCAAACCAAGGGTGGGGGGGCAGCGGTGAGAACCAAACTAAGGGCTTCCTGCATGGGAAGCACTCCCCAGTTCAGCATATGGGTCTGCACGGGCCAAGGCTGGGATTTGATCCTCAGTCCCAGGGCTACAAAGCAAGCACTTAACCCGCTGAGCCATCCCAGCTTCCCTCTCCTACTAATATCTCTGGTCTCTTCTACTTCTAATTCTGTTCTTCTGATCAAAATGCATACTCAAATATATTCAATCCTAAACACACACATTTTCTCACAACTCATAACTATACTTCCTCATTTAAGCTACCTTTTAAAGTTTCTCTTATATTTCATGACAAACTTTATTGATACTTCTTGCTTTTTCTAAGCATGATAATTTAGAATTATTCCTTATAAACAATACCCATGTCCACCATTCTGATAAAACTGGATTTAAGAATCTGTGAATCATCTCCTAATTATCAAATCCATTGGCTTTCCTTATCTTCATTTCACTTAATCTCTCTGTAGCATTGGGCACCTCCCATCCATGACTTCATGAGTGTATTCATTCATTCAGTCACTCATTCACCAAGCTATTCAATAAATATGTATTGAGTATCTATTCTGTGTTAAGCACCTCACTGAATACTGAAGATATAATGGCGAGCAAGATAGTCCTCTTGCTCTCAGAAAGATTTAGACTATGAAGAAACACAGATTCTTAATATAGCTTTTATTATCAACTCTTCTGATTCTTCTGCTTTTTCTTTCTATATTTACAGTGAAAATAAAACAATTCTAAATTCCATCTTATTTTAATTTTTTACTAAATTTTCTCTCTTTAGCTAAACTCATTTCACAAAAACATTGAAATCTTAAAATATTAGTGGTTCACAAATGTCCATAATCTACCTCCTAACTTACATGGAAATTTACAACTGACTATTGACTATCCTATTTTACTAGAATCTTGAATTCAAAGTAACCTAAATTAAGCTCAGTACTGCCATGTCAATTAGCTCCAAATTTTGTACTTACTAACTCAATTAAAAGGACCATTACCTTTTCTGGAAGGAAAAGCTTCTAAAAGCTTAAAAGTTATTTAAAACTTTTTGTTCTCTCATCCTCTACTTTATCAGTAAGTCAAATTCTAAGATGGAACCCAAGATTGCTCCCCCACCTGCAAGCCCAGCGTACATACACATTCTGTCAGTTACTCAATCAAACACAAATGTAGGTATGCTGTGAAAGTATTTTTTAGTTGTAATAAGATAGCATATCATATACCTTTAAAACAGGCAGATTATCCTCTTTAGGTGGCTCCATAAAGGGAACTGACCTTTTCCTAAAAGAAAGATTCCAAGTGTGAAAGAGGTTTGACATGAAGGTGCTCCTCCATTGCTGGGTTTGGAGATGGATGGAGACAAATGGCAAGAAATATTGCAAACCCTAGGAGCTGAGAGCAGCCCTTGGCTGACCAAAGCAAGGAAACATAAACTGCAGTCCAATAACCACAAGAAATTAAATCCTTTCTCAAGCACATAAAATCAGAAGAGGATCCTAAAATCCAGACAAGAAAAAAACTTAGCTCTGTCACTATTAGCCTGTGGTTTCTGAGCAGAGGAAGCTAGTAAGCCTTACCTGTAACTCTATCCTAAAGAACTATGAGCTAATAAATAGGTATTGTTTTATTCTATGAATTTGTGGTAATTTTTCACACAGCAATATAGGTTATTTTTGAAAGGGGCATTGAGTCTACCACTACTAGCTCCACAATGAGTCTCCCTAATGTGCAAATCTTCCCTTTTTCCATTACCCTTTCCACAAATTATCATTCAAGAATTTATCTCATGTGATGACTAAAAGGCCAGAATCACCTTTCCATGCATCTATTTTATTAAATGTATGCTTATCTTAAAAAGTTCCCAGATAATTACAGAAAGGTTAGCTCTGCCTTCTTTTGTCTCAGAACTTTATATTCATTTTCGTATCATTTTATAATAACATATGGCACTTATCTAAATGATCTCGTAGTATAGCCAATTGTATGTGCCTATTTCTACACAAACCTCTCAACATCTTGAGATTAGAGAATATTTACTTGGCAGGGTCCCTCAACAATGTGGGCGAGTTAATATCTTTAACTATGAAATGCCCAGTATCCCATATTCCACACCACCACCTTGTCCAGTTTAATATAACGGAAGAAACACAGAAATAGAACTTACATCTTCTTAAATAGCTGATTTATCTATTTCATAATTTTATGATTTAGGGCAGGTCACTCAGCCTTTCTGATCTCTAGCTAGGGGGAGAAAGAAACAAATATCAAGTAACTTATAGACAATGCCTTTGAAAAATTAAATTAATCAGATTGTGATTACTTGAAATAAAAATAGTCTTTTGTCACTTTAAGCCTATAGTTTGGCTTTCTAAGAGAACCGATAAAAGTTGTAGGTCCTCAAAAGCAGACTTAGGATAAAGTGCAATTGAGAGGGACTAGCAATTATATAGCTGAAATACTCCCACGACATAGATACAGTGTTATCTGTTGATATCTTAAGTTAGACAGTCATGTTTCACTCAAAATTAGGGAATGCAACCACCTCCCACTACTATTAATGTTGTCAAGGCCTACACTCAAAATTTGTATCCTGGTCATCATGACATTAGGTACCTAGTCCATCCTTTTGTCTAAAATGAAATCTGCGTACATAATACATAGGTGAAAGATTAAAATGTGAGGGTGATTGTCGAAAGATGGCGGCATGAGAGGAGAACCCAGACACCTACCTGGAAAGGGACTTATGAACAAAAGGGAACCCACAGGGGAAACCCTGAGAAGCACCCTCAACTGAGAGAACCACACAACGCAGAACAACACCCAAAGGTTAGAGAAAAAAGGGGAGAGCGGGAGAGGAAAGAAGAAGGAGCAGTTCGGGGACAGGAACTCGGAGTGTGGAGTGTGGCGGGCTGGCAAAAACAAAGGGGGATTGGGGGACTACAGCCAAAGTGGAGCTAGACCCAGGGCGGGCTGGAAGCCGAGACCTAGGGAGCGTGGAAGCCCCACAGGACTGTGGACAATTTAACATCCCAACTCAAGGGGTGACACGTGGTGTCCTAATCAGATCACAGAGCCTAAAGTGGAGCAGGGACTGTGGAGCAGGGCGGCGGCACTTCCCGGCGGGCGGGGTGAGAGCAGGGCACCAGCCCGCAGCAGCTCAGCACCCCTGATTCACAGAGGAGTTACAGCTGAGCTCCTAAAGTTACTGTGAGGGAGCACCTTTTGAAGACAGGGCTCTTGGAGTGAGGGCAGCGGCCCAGTGGACACCTAGGGAGCACGCTCAGCATCAATAGATGTGCTTAGAGTGAATCCCGGTCCTGCAGAGCATCCGGCTGAGTGGCTCCGAGCCTCTACCAAGCCCCGCCCACCCGCACCACTGCTGGGCTACCGCCCTGGCAGGCAGGCTCACAGAGACAGTGAAAAACTGCCTGGCCAGAGGGGAAGAAAAGCCCCAAGCTGCTTGCCCAGCCCCCACTACTGCTGAGCTGCAGGCAGGCTGGGAGGCTCACAGAGGCAGAGAAAAAAAAGCCCCGCCAGAGGGGAGAAAAAGCCCAGAGCTGCTCACCCAGTGTTGCACTGAACCACCAGCCCCCCTGCTGAAAGAGGAATCTGCTATTGTGTCTCAGGCCCGCCCTAGCACCTACATACACGCCCCCACCCCCATAACCACACCTTCACTACCCTGCCTTCTAACAGCTAAAACTGCAACCTAAAGAACAGCCCCAAGGCACAGAACTGACTGCTTCCCCCAACCCTCTCCCAAAATCTCCTCCTCCCACAACTGAGAAGCCCACCTGATAGGAAAACCCCCAGTGGGAAATCATACTCATGTACAGAGGAAAAAGAACTACATCACATACAATGCACACCTCAGAACCCAAAGCTCCTCCAGAAGATCAGGGGCAGTCTTTAGTAAAGGACCTTGCACACTTGGAATCAAATCTAAGTGAAACAGAATTCAGAACTTCAATAATCAAGGTGCTCAGAGAGCTCACTCAATGCTGGCAAAATACCCAGACACAGTTAAATGACCTCAACAAGAAATTTTCTGAGCAAACTGAGTACTTTGCCAATAAAATTGAAAAGTTAGAGCAAAACCAAAAAGAACTCCTTAAAATGAAAGGAATCATGGGAGAGATGAAAAAAGAACTGACCAGCATAGGAAACAGGGCTGACCAGCTAGAGGAAAGAACGAGTGAAATCGAAGATAGAAACATGGATATGTCACAGAGAGAAGAAGAAAGAGAAATGAGAATCAAGAGAAATGAAAGAGCCCTACAAGAACTCTATGACTCTGTCAGAAAGAACAATATTAGAATAATAGGGGTACCAGAAGGAAGCGAGATGAAATCTTCTCAGAGTCTACTAAAACAAATACAGTGATCCCTCGTTTTTCGCAGTTAATGGGGACCAGAACCTTCCGCAAAAGCTGAAAAACTGCAAAGTAGGATTTGCCCCTAGGAATTTTCGTGTATGCGGGTACAAGAATGTTTTAAATATGTAAACAGTATTCATACTTTACTCATTTAAGATAAAAATGACAACAGTATACGTATTTACTTAAACGTGTCAGTGCTAATTAATAAGGTTAATGACAAAACCTTATACAGTAATAAACATGAATCAACATTGCTTTCTGAGAGAGGCGAAGAGTCTTGTGTGGGTGGCGGAGGAGAGGCTCTCACGTGACTCGTAGAAGCTTTAGGCTCACTCGGAGACTCTTCTGCTGGAGGCGCTGACAGTAGAGCCGGGGGCTTTACCTTGGAGAGAAACATGGTGATGGGGAGTTGTTGTCTTTGTTTTTTCTTTTCCTTCAAAATTCCCCTGTACAAGGACATAACCCCGTCAACGCGATGGCTGAACTCGACAGCTCGAACCATATTGTTGTCCATGTCTTGTGCAAATTGTTGCATCGCTCTTGCCATGTTGCAGAACTGTTGCAGATTCTCCAGGGTAAGGCCACGCTTTTCAGTTTCTTCTTCATCTTCCTCTTCGTTTTCTTCCTCACTTGCAGACTTTGTCATCTCAAGGAGGTCTTCATCGGTCAGTGGGTCCGAGTGGCAATCGATAAGGGCGCTGATGTCTTCTTCCGTCATGTCGACAAATCCTTCATTCCTTATGATGTGAGCCAGCCTCACCTCCTTCTCCACCGCTGAGTGTTGAACTTCTTCAGGAGTGAAGCCTGGATAGTCGTGCACCACGTTCGGCCATAATTTCTTCCAGCTAGATTTTATGGTCTCACTCTTCATGTCCTTTAATGCTTGCTGAATATTAGACAAACATGAGGCAATGTCGTAACTTCGCCAGTATGCTTTCAAGGTGAATTCGTCATTGGCATCGTCAACTGCTGAGATGAGGCCCTCCATCGTGGAGCGAGTGTAGAGTGCCTTAAAGGCACGAATGACACCTTGATCCATCGGCTGAATTAGAGATGTAGTGTTCGGGGGCAGAAGCTCTATCTGCACACCGTCATATTGCAGGTCTATTGCATGGCCTCCTGCACAGTCCATCAGGAGAAGGACCTTAAAGGGGAGGCCCTTTTCAGCCAGATACAGCTTCACCTGGGGACTGAAGCAATGGAGGAACCATTCAAGGGTCAGAGCTCTCGTTATCCAGGCCTTGGAGTTATGCATCCAGAACACGGGCAACAGAGCTGTATTTTTGTTTTTTAATGCCCGTGGTTTTTTGGCTTTATAAATAAGGCCTGGCTTAAGCATAAAACCTGCAGCATTGCCAGCCATGATGACAGTCACACTGTCTTTGTGAGCCTTGAAGCCTGGCCTCTTCACTTCGTCCTTGAAGAGGAATGTACGCGAAGGCATCCTCTTCCAAAAAAGGCCTGTTTCATCCATGTTAAACACTTGTTCAGGGAGGTAGCCTCCCTCACTGATGAGGTTAGGAAACTTTTCCTCCACGTAATGACAAGCAGCATCGTTGTCAGCAGAGGAAGCCTCACCATACAGAAGCACGTTTCTGAGGCCGTATCTTTTTTGAAATTTTTCGAACCAGCCTTTGCTGGATGAAAAGCCTCGTCCTCGAGGAGGCGAATCACTCCTGGCAGCGCTAGTACTGGCTTGAGGTTCGTCAGCACCTTCTTCACCCTCTTCATTGTCGTCATCGGGCAAGATTTGGTCGTAGGGAGCTTTGGCCTTTGTCCTGATCATATTAGTGTCCAAACTCACTGTCTTTTTCCTGCCATCAGCAATCCACAATGCCAGTGCAGCTTCCATGTTCACAATTCTGTTATGACGCGGAGTTACCACACGTTTCGCTTCTTTATTGAAGGTGATTGAAGCAGTTTTGCGGATGTTTGCTTCCTCTTTCTTGATGGACCACACTGTAGATTCCTTCACCCCGTCATGGCGTGTCACAGATGCATCACTTCTGCCCTCTTTGATCATATCTAAAAGTGTCACTTTTTCGCTGATGGTCATCATCTTCTTCCTCTTGGGCGCCCCAGAGGAAGCTTTCGCAGGGGCACAGCGCTTAGGCAGCATTATAAGGGCTTAATTAATAAAACAAGTTATCACTTAAACAAAACAAGTTATTGCCAACACAACACTAAAATACAGTATGCGAGACAGTCAACATCATGGACAAGACTGGCGAGATACAACAAGAGAAGATACTAGGTGAGGCTGCGATGATGCGCAGACAATCACCTCACAGGGATAAATCCACTCATACTCTCATTGGTCGATGTTGCACCGGGAACCAATCACGCGCCTTTATGAGAGCCCGTGGGAGGGACTCTGAGTCAACTCATCTCTTTGTTTGACGTGCAGGGATCCTTCTCTCGCGCGCGCATCCACATGAAACAACGCTCCTTTCCGCCATGTGGCTGCCGACATGGTTGTATTTTTTCATTTTTATTTTTTGATGAATATTTTGGGAAAACCCGCGAAGCACTGAAGCCGCAAAACATGAAGAGCGAAGTGGCGAGGGAACACTGTAGTGGATGAAAATTACCTAGCCTATGGAAAGAATTATTGCCTCAAATCCAAGAGGAAAGCAGAAGCCCCAACTTCCTAGACCCTAGCAGATCTTCTCCAAGGCACATTGTTCTGAAGATGACAAAAAACAAAGACAAGGAAAGAATCCTCAAGGCGGCCATGGAAAAACAAAATATAACTTTCAAAGGAAAACCTATCAGGCTGTCACCAGACTTCTCAGCAGAAACCCTGCAAGCCAGGAGGGAGTGGACCCCAATCTTCAAAATATTAAGAGAGAAATTTCTTGCCAAGGATCAACTATCCAGCAAAATTAACATTTAGATATGAAGGAGGAATTAAGGCCTATACAGATATACAGCAGCTGAGGGAATTCTCCAGCTCAAAACCGGCACTCCAAGAAATACTGAAGAAGCCTATCTGACCTGAATCAAGAAATCAAAATAAATGGAAAAAAGTTGGGACAACAAAAAAATAAAAAGGAAAGAAGAAATGGATATGGGATATCCTCATACAGCAATCATCACCCTGAATGTAAATGGACTGAATTCACCAATAAAGAGGCACAGGGTAGCAGACTGGATTAAAAAACAAAATCCAACCATATGCTGCCTACAAGAGACACACCTCAGCCACAGGGACAAACATAGACTCAGGGTAAAAGGATGGAAAACAATACTCCAGGCAAATGGCAGTCAGAGAAAAGCTGGAGTG
>PVKE010020663.1:0-27273 GCA_004027555.1 Craseonycteris thonglongyai | reverse complement strand
TAGAAATAACTATGCACTGAAGACAAAAAGATAATTTCTCTCTATAAATGTGAAAAGATAAAAAAATAAAAAAAATAAAAAGAATTTTGGGGATGCCAGTATAGCTCAGCAGTTGAGTGCTTGCCTCTCAATCTCTAGATATAGGATTCAATTCCCAGGCCCCATCCCTTGCAATCCAATATATTGAACTGCTGTGCAACTGGTAACCGCCATGATGGCAAACATTCTTGTATGGCAATCTTTGATGGCAAACAAACATGTAGGCAAACATTCTTGCCCACCATGCAGGAGGCTTCCAGTTTGGTTCCCCCACAACAAGACCCCATATCCACCTGTGTGAAATGAAATCATGTCACAACTAATGATATGCAACTATGGAGACTGTTCTGGGTCTTCCACCTTCTCTCTTACCTTCTCTCAAACAATAAAATACGTTTTTTTAAAGAATTTTGGTTTTTATTCTTATAACAAAGGTAAGTTGGGAAAGCTGGGATGGCTCAGCGGGTTAAGTGCTCACTTTGAAGCCCCGGACACCGAGGATCGAATCCCAGTCCCGGTCTGTGCGGCCCCATATGCTGAACTGGGCTGTGCTTCCCATGCAGGAGGCCCCCAGTTTGGTTCTTGCCCTCTGGTTTGGTCCCTGGCTCGAGGGGACCCCCAGCCCAGTTCCCACCCTGCGAGTCCCTCCTCCCCACCCCCCTGCCCACCTGTATGGAATGAAACCATGTGGAAAACTGATGCTGTACCACTATGGAGACTGCTCTGGGCCCTCCCCCTTCTCTCTGTCTCTCTCTGTCTCTGTCTCTCTCTGTCAAAATCAATAAAATAAATCTTTAAAAAAACCAAAACAAAGGTAAGTCATTGATAGGTGTTAGGAGTCAAGTGACAAGATTAGATTTGTATATTAAGAAAATTACTTTGGGGAGAATGGATTGGCAAGGAGGCAAAAATGTAATGGAGGTGGGTACAGCCGTAGCTCAGGTGAGAGCTTGAACTAAGGTGATGGATGGGGATGGTGAGACAAAGAAAAGTGTGAGAAGTGTTGGGGATATAAAATTGACCACGCTTGACAATATATCAACTATGGGGGGTGTGCGAGTGGGAACAGTGTCAAGGAATATACTAGATTATTGCTTGTGAGACTGGATGGATGGAAAGTTTTTTGGAACTGGGAAATTATAGTCAATAAAGTAAAAAGAAAAAAAGAAGAAAGGAACTAAAAAGCAAGTTAGGCTGTTCTTTAATATTCTAGAGATAAAGGAAGTTGGTTTAGAAGCTGACCATGGGAGCAGAAACCAGATTTGTTAAACAATTAAGGGAAGGTTATAGGCATGGGGAGAAGAATTGAGAGAGAGGGCTGAAGGGTGACATAAAGTAGACATTGAGAAGAGGAACTTATGCAAAAATGGTCCACATTGCTACTGATTTAAGAAACTACTCAACCTGGCAGAAAATAGAATTACAATAAAAGTTTGTCACAAAAACAAATAAGCAAGCAAAACAAAAATCATTACTTTTCTATTCACCATTTATTTATTTATTTAAGATTTATTTTATTGTTTTTGACAGAGACAGAGAGATACAGAGAGAGACAGGGAGAAGGGGGAGGGCCCAGAGCAGTCTCCATACTTGTATATCATTAGTTGTGACATGGTTTCGTTCCACACAGGTGGGCAGGGGCTGCACAGGGCAGCAACTGGGCTGGGGACCTCCTGCATGGGAGGCACGCCCCCTCGAGCCAGGGACTGAACAGGGGGGCAAGAACCGAACTGGGGGCCTCCCACATGGGACGCACACCCCAGTTCAGCATATGGGTCTGCACCAGCTAGGGCTGGGATTCTCAGTCCCTGGGGCTACAAGGTGAGCTCTTAACCCGTTGAGCAATCCCAGCTTCCCCACCATTTATTTATTTTGCTTTCTCCTAGTTAATAGCATAGACTCTTGTTTCCACTCTTCAAATTTTTTTTTTTTTTTAAGATTGTGAGTTTGCAGAGTGAGGGCCCTCACTTTCTCAAGTATTCTGAATATGTTGGGTCTGTCATTTCCTAGTTATTTTGAATCAGTGATCATGCTGAAGATCAGCATGAGGATTAATTGTCTGTCTTCTACAAACCCATCCCTAGCTAACTGCTCCTCTGTTGAGTGCCCCCTTTTCTTGTATTATGGAGTGTTCTAGCTTCATTAGAAGCTTCTAGAAAGCAGAACTGACATGATCCTGACATAAGCATGGATGGGATAAATACCAGTGCCCCGGAGAATAGAAGAGAATGAAATGGCAAGCCTAGAGATAACCTGGGTGCCATTTTCCTGGTAGGTGCAGAAGAGAACCCTGCCTTAGGCTTGTTTTTTTCTCCCACTGCATGACATATTCAACCATATAGATGTTTGGGAGTGGTATTCTGGGCACATCTCTCACATCTCCTTGTCTGTCACATGTTCTGTCCTATGTTCTGTTACATCTATCAAGCGAGGAGCCCGGGGAAGACAGTCTTCATGTCTCCTGCACAAAGTAATCACTAACACATACGTATTTCTGGAATAAGTGGATGGATTGATGAAACACTTGTGCAATGAAAATTTCTTGCTGCTCCTTACCGGTGAGAAGTTTAGTCTCTGCTATTCATTCTATAAGTCCAAAGCCTGCACTGCATTTCCATCAATAGAAGCTGCTTTTACTTTTTTTCAAATAATGCTTCAGCAAAATTCATGCCCTTATTTTTCCATATGGGGTAACTAGTATTTCCCTAGATACCTTGAATTGTACATTTTAAAATGCTAATAGCTACTCTGCTCCCCAAAATTCATAACCACAGTCTAACATTGAGAAAAACTGAGTGACATCTGTAAAATACCTAATACTTCTCCAAACTGTCAAAGTCTCTTCCTGTAAGCATCCTGAGGTGAAGTGACCTCTGAAAATAGTTTGCTATTCACTTGACTCAGAGAACCGCACAAAATTATGCAAATAAAGAGTTTCAAATATTCATGTTCACTTTAAGAACACATAAAACTGCTGAGGCCACCAAGAGTATGCATATCTGAAAAGCCACCAAGTATCTAAAGGATGTCACATTATAGAAACAATGTGTGCCACTGCGTTGTTACAATGGTGGCATTGGTAGGTGTGCCCCCGCCAAACAGTGGGACTGGGCTCAGGGTCAGTGGCCCAAAAAGAGTGCAGAATTTTTGCTGCACATGCTTAACAATGCATAATAACGCTGAACTTAAGGGTTTAGATGTAGATTCTGATCATTGAGAGCATCCAGGTAAAGGAAGCTCTCTAGATGCAACCAGAACCGACAGAGCTCATGGACGGATTCGCCCAGACATGAGTTCTCCCTGGCACACTGAGATGATCCTCACTGAAAAAGAGCAGGTTGTTCCTAACTAGAAGAGGACTTTGCACAGAAGAAACACATATTTCAGAAGAAACTGAAGATACAAAAAGTTATGACCAGGCAGGAAATTCAGCATCAAATGTGTGCTAATAAAAGTAAAAACAAAAACTGTCTTATATGAGTTCTTTACATATTTTAGATATGAGAAAAAAAAAAAACCACACAAAAAACTGTCAAGGTCACACTGAACTGAAGATAGTAGTGTTCCCATAGACACCCAAACCCCGTTTCTCCTATTGTTAACCTCTTATATTAGTATGGAACCTTTGCCACAATTAATGAACAAAGACTGATACATTATTATTTTACAAATATTGATTTATTACTATTATTATATAAATCATTATATTATTTGTTCTCCATCCTGCAGTCAGCATATCTTTCTTTTTTTCTGTCTAGGTTGGGGGTGGGAAGAGGAACACATACATTCTTATTATTAACTAAAGCTCATAAAGTACTCGGATTTAGGTTTTCCTTAGGTTTGGGTCCCTACCCTCGAAGCTCATAGCCTAGGGGTAGACACGTCCTGCAAATTAAGAAACAAAACAAAACTCCGTGATGAATCTGGCATAGGAGGTCTGGCTGTTGCAGGTAGCAGCGAGTCCCAGAAGAAAAGCAGCGCATTTCAGACAGGGGCTTGGACTGAGCTCACTCGTGTCCACAGTCGCCAAATCCCCCGTGACACACGCATCCTTTTGTTGTTCATGGAAATGAAACAGTTTTCAGGCTCTTCTGGAGCTCCTTTGCAAAGGTGGGAAAGGGGACTCGATGGGCAAGAGGATGTCAGCACAGAGAGCGGGTGGGGCGGGCGGGGGGCAGCCCGCGCCCCGCCCCGAACCTCCGGGGAGGCCGGCGGCCGCAGCGCGGGGAGGCGGCGGCTGCACTGGGCCGCGCTCCCGCCCTCCTCCGCGCCGGCGGCCCCGCAGCGCCCGGCGGCCCGCGAGGGGGCGGCGGCTCCCGGGCTTTGTGGCCGCGGTGCGCGCGGCTGGGCCTGGCCGGCCGGGGGCGCGCCGCCGCCGCCCGGCGCTCCGGAGCCCGCGGCCCTCCTCGCGGCCCAGCCTGCGCTAGGGACCCAGGCCGCCCGCGCTCTCGCCGCGCCGCCGCTGCAGGTAGGAGGCTCCCCCGCCGTGCGGGCCGCAGCGGGCGGAGGCGGGGGTGCGGGGCGCGGGCCAGGCGTGCGGGGACCGCCGGGTCCGGGCCGCGCCACCGCCACCCTGCCCTGCAGGCCGGGCGGCCGCCTGCGCGCGCCGCGATGGGACTCGAGGAGTAGGGCCGGCCCGCGGCGCACAAAGCCCGGGGCGCGGACCTCGGGGAGATTCCACGGTGCACCCGGGGTCGGGGACTCTGAACCCCCCGGCCGGGGGGAGCACCTTGGAAGAAATCCATGTGATCTGCAGTACCTCAATCTTCCCATCCCGGGGTCCCCACAGTTACCCGGGCAATGTGCTCGCTTTCCCATACTTGTCTCCATTGAGACCCCTTGTGACCAGTCCAAGGGGGTAATGGGGCTGGAGGGTCCCTCATTTGGAGGCCGAAGGCCCGGCATCACATCCGTGCCCGCCTGACCTTGGGAAAGCTGCTTTCCTCGGAGGCTTGGCTCTGCTTTTGTAAATGGGGGTGCAGAGAGGGGTGGGGAGTGGAGTGCGTGGTGCAATACGTACTCCAGGTGCTACTGTGGGAGAGAAGGTACGTAAATGATAGCAGCTACATTTGAGCACTTTCTATGTATAATACCAGGCCCTAGGTACTAAACAGTTGGCATGAGTTATCTAATTAAATCATCACACTGGAGCTATGATGTAGCTACTGTAAGTTGCATGCATAATCATCATTTAGGAGTAGGAAACGGAAGAGTTTCGTCTCCCTATTCTGATTCAGAAGGTTGAGTGTTTCTTAGGTGTGGTAACATGTAAGATTACAGATGTTCCTGCAGTGTCAAGAGAGTAGTTATAGGATGCAGAATATATTTGTCACATTCAAAAACCAGAGGTAGGATAATGTTAGCATGTCTGATTAGTCAATTGTGTTACCAAAGAAATTGCTGAAATGTTAATTCAGAAACAGAGTTTCTGAGTTAGGACTGAGGTCTGCTGTGGGAGTTTGGTGCCAGAGAGAGAAAGACAGGGTGGATTAGGAGAGAGGGAAGTATTCCAAAGTGCTGGAAGAGGGTGTTGAGGAGGAGACCAGGGTCCACCACCCCAGAAGCATTCTGGGTCAGGATTTGATCCTGTCTTTAAAAACCAGGCATCCTGCCAGCCTTGGGTGGGGTGGGGTGGAGATGTGGGAGTAAAAGAGATGCTAGGGTGAAAACACAGGTTGCCTCTTCTTACTCCCAGGTACTCCAAAAGTATTCAGATGGGTTGAGAGCCAGGTGATCTGGCCTCATAAAATGTCATTGCTCCTCATGATTCCTAAAATTATTTTAATGTGTTTGAGGAGATTGGGGCACTCACCAACCCTAAAGATAGATAAGAGACCTAACTGATATAATGAATAAATGAGTTTTAAATACAGTTCCCTTGGTTAAGAAAAAGCAGGGGGGCAGGGAGCCTGGATGGATCAGCAGATTAAACACTCATCTTGCAGCCCCCCGGGACCAAGGATCGAATCCTGGGCCCTGGCCTGTGTGGACCCATATGCTGCACTGGGGAGTGCTTCCCATGCGGGAGGCCCCCAGTTTGGTTCTCAACCCCCGGTTCAGACCCTGTCTCAAGGGGGTGTGCCTCCCATTCAGAAGGCCCCCAGCCCAGTTCAACCCTGTGCAGCCCCTGCCTACCTGTGTGGAAGGAAGCCATGTTGAAAGCTGATGGCTTACCACTATGGAGACGGCTCTGGGCCCTCCCCCTTCTCTCTGTCTGTCTCTATCAAAGACAATAAAACAAATCTTTTTTAAAAAGCAGTGGGCCTGAGGAGATCGTTTTGGAGTTCAGTGTAGAACGGGGGGAAATGGAAGGCTTTGGACCCAGAAGAAGGAAGAGAAAGGCATGAAGGCCTAAGGACTGCAGGAAGGGGAAAGAGGGGACTCCACCTCACTGTCTGCAGAATTCCTAAGCCGACTGTTCAGTTCTCAGCTCCCAAGGAGCCACCTTTCCTCTTGAGATTTGTGGCCATTTCTTACTTGAGTGTTGTGGAAGGTCAAGGTTGGACTCAGGCTTCCTCTTCTCCTGAGTGAGCAGGAAAGGATTCTTGAGAAGGGTTATTTTAAGACCAGGTTTGAAGGAGGAGGTATTTGGGTATGTGGTGATGATGAAGGTAGGAAACAGCAGGCGTAGAGGAAAGAACAGTTGCTTTGGAGACATAGTTTGGGTTCGAGTCCTAGCTCTGTCACTTCTTAGCCATGTAATTTTTTGTGAGGATAAAACAGTGTTGTTTTTTCTCAAATGCTTAGTGGGGAGTTCAACAAGCACTAGTACTCTTCCCTGTCCACAGAGCACCCGTCGTATGCTGAGTCATACGCATTATGCAGAGATACAGAGATGAGTGCGGATTATGTATTCCCTAAGGAATTTCCCAGTCTAGTGGGGGAGGTGCACACAAAGCACAAATTACACCAAGTACGGGAAGTGCTGCGGTCCAGTCATATACAACAGACAGTGAGGTCACAGAGGAGCCAACTCATTCTGGATAGAAAATTCAGGGCCAGTCTACCTCTAACAAGATGAGCATGAGACTTTACCATAGTGGTTTTGAATGCTACACCACCCCTGAACTTATATCTTTTTTACCCTTATCTTCTCTTTGCCCTGGTATTTTCTCTCTCTCTCTAAAAAAAAAAGAATCTAGTTGCAGTGTGTGCATAGTTTGTAAGTTGCCTCAAATTCATTTTAGAAGGGAGCTGTTATAATAAGCATAACAGCCTGAGCATTATTTGAGGAAGGCTTTACAAAAATTACACAGGGGTTGGACCTTGAAGGATGAAAATAAGCCCTTGGTGGACTTTGGGGTAAAGAATTTCTCCTGCCCCATGTATAGAGGCAGAACACAGCAGGGTCAAGGGCATGAAGGTCATTTGGGTCTGGCTGGGTTGGAAAACATGTGGAGAGGGTGGGGTGGATTGAAGAGGTCACTGTAATGGGCCAGTTCTGGAAAGGCCTTGAAGGCCATGTGGGGAGTTTGGACTTTATCACATAGGCAGTAGGGGAGATGGTCAGAGGTTTACATATTGGACTATGGCATGCTCACTGTATTTTAGGAAGATCCCTCTGGTAGCTGTGTGGAGAAGGGGCTGGAAGTTTGAGAGATCATTTTGGGAGACTAGGGCCTGACCTTAGACATGGGCAGTGAGGATGGGAGAGGACAGAATAGATATTGAGACAAAACATACAGTAGATCTTAATTGGTTATATATGGCTGAAGAGCATACTGCGGTTTCTGCTTTGAGAAGCTAAGTTGATGTGGCTGAAATGATCAGAATCAGGAGCTGTAGAGGTAGAAGAATAATTTGCATTTGGCAATGATGAGTTGGAGATAATGGATAGCTAGATGTGGCTAGTAGACAACTGGAAATTTGTGTGGTACTAAAGAGAGTGCATGGGGCTGATACCTCTACTGTCTTTGAACAAACACCGAGAATCTACTTGGTGCTAAAGATACAAATGAAATGTATTCCTAAGCTTCAGGAGCTCAGCCTCAGATGGGGGAGACCCTGGAGGATCTGAGTAGATTGCAGTACAGAGTAATTCTGAGTGCTGCAGTAAGAAGGAACTGCTTGGGGTTTGGAGATTTGAGAGCTGATGGTTGTTGGTGAAGTGGTGGAAGTAGAGGAGAAAGTCCTCATTTGAGAGATGAGAAGCCGACTGGAGTGAGAGCACCTACATAAGGGGACTCTTTTTTTCCATTAGTTTATTTTGTTTTGTTTTTATTAATTGTATAAATTATTGGGGTGACATTGGTTGGTAAAAATGACATAGGTTTCAGGTGTGCAATTCTACATTGCATCGTCTATGATTAAGGGGACTTTATTGTGGAGAACACTTTAATACTGATTCCAGGGGAATTTCAGAGAAGTTGGGTTGGAGGTGGGAGATGGTTTAGGATGGAGCTGCTGGAGAGGGGAAGGTAGGACTTTTAAGCACCATCGTCTGACTTATAGAGGAAACTGTGAGGGTAGAAGAACTGGAGGTGGGCGCTCTTGCCATAAACACAAGGCTGGTTCTGTTCACAGTCACACTCAGACACAGATGGTAAAAATAAACACTTCCAAGTTACAAGATCGCCTGGAGTGGGTGGTGAAGGGGAGGAGGCGTTAGTGCATTAGAGGAAGCAAATTCCTTGCTAGTTTTCAAACTGGAAAGCCCTTGGAAGGGAAGAAAGATGATGAGAGGCCATAGGTGAGCATCCTGGGTAGACAGGACTGAACATGCCAGAGCAGGTATGGGAAATGTCTGATTACTCTTACCTCTGGAGAAAATGAAATCCTAAAGACATCAGAGTCATAGTGAGGCTCTTAAAATTTTGCCATACAGTAGTATTTACAAGAAGAAGCCAGGTAATGATTTTTGTTAGGATAAATCCTTTATGAAAGGAGAAATTTAAGATAGCAGAACATCTGGATATAATTAGTAAAAAATGAAAATGTCAAGCAGTTAGTTTCAACATCTATGCCACAAATATTTATTGAGTGCCTACTGTGTACCAGGCATTCTTTAAGGTGCTAGGACCACAGCAGTATACAAGAGATCTGTCAACCAGCTTTAGGCTGGTCACCTGGAACTACTTACAGGTAAGCTAGAGTTAAACCTGGGTCTGAGCCTTCCATTGTCTAAAGTGCTGAAATCACTTTATTCTGTTTGCAGGGTTCTCTTCCATTGGCCCGTAGATCCAGTAGGCCTCATAAATAATCAGAAGGAACATTTCCGCATAGTTTGTGGGACCTGTGGAAATCAGCTCTATGATTTAGAGATGAGAAATCGACAGGGAAGCAAGGGGACTTACTTGTCTGATGGCACAAAGTGAGTGTGGAGTTGAGGGCAGTGCCCTCAAGTTTTAAAGTGGGGTAATGGGGGAAGGCTTAGGGGTGTCTAGCAAAAGGGCATCTTGGTAGTGAGAGGCTTCCAAAGAGGAGTTCCACTTTTAGGCCCTCTTCTCTTCCCCGGGGCCCTGGAAGCCCCTTATTTTGCTCTGATCTTCAGTTTCCTCATTTGTAAAGTGAGAGGATTGGACTGAGTTTCCTTTTCAGTTTTAACGTGTTAGAGTCTATGTTGCTCCCCCAAAAAGTTGTTCGGGGGATGCTGAGTCAGAAGACAGAGTCAATAGGCAGGATAGGAAATAACCTTTCATCTCTTTACAGCAAATTGATTACCCAGAACCCACTGCCAGGCTTCCCTTCAGGAAATGAGCACCACAGTCCCTGCAGCTCACCCACTATTTTTTATACTGTCCTTCTTTCAGTCTTTCCCAAAGTTGTGGACCTGCTCTAATGCTCCTTCTAATGGCCATCTATTCTAATAAGAATTAAGGTTCTTATTCTAGGTCCCTTCCATCTGGAGTAGTGTCCCTGGGCACGTCTCTGTCACTGTGCTTTCCTCACTGCCTTGTCTCCAGCCCATTCACACTCCGCTGTGTTATGTCTTCATTAGTCTGGGATCGCCTTGATCTTAAGGAATACGCCTCTGGTACCTGCACGTTTCATGCTCTGTTAATCCTCATGTGCCCTCTGTGCCTCTGCTTTCTCTCGACGCCCCCACCCTAGTGTGGACACACACATGTGCCCATCATTTCTTGCGTTGAAACAGTCTCTGCTGTGCACCTCGTCCTCTGCATTAACAAGGTCCCACTCAGAGTCCAGCACTCTCTTACCAACTGCTTATCTCAATGGTCTTCTTCAACTCTGTTCATATTCATACATTCTTTTTTTTTTTTTAAGATTTATTGTTTTTGATAGACAGAAGGGGGAGGACCCAGAGCAGTCTCCATAGTTGTACGTCATCATCAGTTTTTGATATGGTTTTATTTTACACGGGTGGGTGGGGGCCCGCGCAGGGCGGGAACTGAGCTGGGGGCCTCCTGCATGGGAGGCACACCCCCTTGAGACTGGGACCGAATGGGGGTGGGGGGAAAAGAGCCCCGGGGAGGGAGAAGAGCGCTGAACTGGGGGCTTCCCACATAGGAAGCACACCTCAGTTTAGCATAAGGGTCTGCATGGACGGGGATTTGATCCTCGTTCCCCAGGGCTGTAAAGGGAGTACTTAACCCATTGAGCCATTCTGGCTTCCCTTCTATACATTCTTCAAGTTAGCTTGAATGTCTGCTTGTTCATTAAGGATGCACATAACTCTTTCCTCCTCTGAATGCCCAAGACGCTTTGCCCTCTATTACAGGTGTCAGTTCCAGCGTGCCAATTGTTTTAGTTACTAGTTTATGCATGCCAGTGCCCCTTCCAGGTTATAGGGTTCACCTTGTCTTTGTATCTCCCACATATTTTAGGACAGTACTGAGCCTCTGGCAGGAGTTCATTATAAAATTTGCTGAATTGTGTGTTTATGAAATAAAAGAACCAGTAGGTATTTGAATATACAGATGGTCCCCAACTTACGATGGTCCAACTTAATAATTTTTTTTTACTTATCTTGGTGCAAAAGCATGCACATTCAGTAGAAAGTGTATTTGGAATTTGGAATTCGTGGGCTAGCCATCAGCAATGTGATGCTCTCTTGTGGTGCTGGACAGCGTTAGTGAGCTGCAGCTCCCCTCAGCCATGCAGTCATGAGGGTAAATCGCAATGCTGTACAGTGTACTGTGTTACCAGCATTTTGTTTGGGACATTGTATTTGGTATTTTGACATCTCATCTTGTCTACAAAACAGCCATCTATGTCTGATGCTTCTGGTGAGAAGAAGAGGAAGGCAGTTTCTCTTGAGATGAAATAAAGATAGCTGCCCAAATGTAGGCTAATCTAAGTGTTCTGAGCACAGTAGGCTAGGCTAAGATATGATGTTTGGTAGATCTAGTTGTATTAAATGCATTTTTTAAAAAGATTTATTTTATTACTGTTTTTGATACAGACAGGGACAGAAACAGAGAGAGACAGAGAGAAGGGGGAGGGCCCAGAGCAGTCTCCATAGTTATACATCATCAGTTTTCGACATGATCTCATTCCACACAGGTGGGTGGGGGCCGCGCAGGGCCAAACTGGGGGGCAAGAACCAAACCGGAGGCCTCCCTCATGGGAAACACTTCTCAGTTCAGCATATGGGTCCACACAGGTCGGGGTGGGGATTTGATCCTCTGTCCCTGGGGCTACAAAGTGAGCACTTTACCTGCTGAGCCATCCCGGCTTCCCCTAAATGCAGTTTTGCTTAATAATATTTTCAGTTTACAATGGGTTTATCAGAACCTAATCCCATTGCAAGTCAAGGAGTATCTATATATTGTGTATAGACTACTACTTTACTTTTGGAAACAGTTTAATAAGGATGGAAAGGGTAGAAAGAACTAAATTTTTTGAAGTTCTAGTCTGTGCTTCTTCTTTACTCCCATTGCAGGACAGCTGTGTGAGGGAATAAGGCAGAGTAGGGGACATTAGTCCCATTTGACAGATGAAGAATTGCAGCTTAATGGACACAGAGTCACACAGCTAGGTGAGTGCTAAGTCGGGATTTGAGCCCAGGTTTCCTGCTTCCAGTGTCTTGGTTCATTTCACTTCATTTTAAGAGCAATAGTTCATTAATGTCCTGTTACCTGTCCGAGGTCCGAATGCAAGAGATCTTCAGTCTGGTTCCCATTCTGAGTTGACTTCCAAGAACTCTCTTTTCCAGAACGGGAAGTAGAAGTAAAATTTGACCAAGTTTCTGTAGTCTTTGTTCAGATTTGGGACTTATTAATAGGTTGGCCCTTTATGGACTTAAATCATTCATTAGATGGTACATTTGTCCGCTTAGGCTGCCGTAATAAAATACCACATAAACAACAGGAATGTATTTCTCACAGTTCTGGAGGCTAGACCTTCAAAATCAAGGTGCTGGCAAGGTAGGTTTTATTCTGAGGCCTCTTTCTGTGGCAGGTAGGCAGCTGCCATCTGTGTGCTCAGATGACCAGTTAGCCCGGAGGAGGGTTGGAGTGAGAGCAGTTTCTCTGGTGTCTCTTCTTAGAAGGGCACGAATCTCCAGCCAGCCTTATGACCTCATCTAACCTTAATTACTTCCTTAGAGGCCTAATAACACAGCCACCATAGAGATTAGGACTTCAACATAAAAATGTGGGGGACACCAGGAAGCCCCTGGTAATCTTTAATCTATTTTCTGCCTTTGTGATTTTGCTTATTCTAGATATTTCATATAAGTGGAATTATCCAGTACTTGTCATTTGAGGTCTTACTTACTTCATACAGTATTTTCAAAGTTCTTCCATGTTGTAGCATGCATCAGAATTTCCTTCCTCTTTAAGGCTGAGTAATATTCCATTGTATGCATATGTTACATTTTATTTATTCATTTATCTGTTAATGGACACTTGAGGGTTTTCTACCTTTTGTCTATTAAGAATACTGTTGCAGGGAAGCCGGGATGGCTCAGTGGGTTAGGCGCTCACTTTGCAGCCCTGAGGACTGAGGATCGAATCCTGGCCCTGGCCCATGTGGACCCATATGTTGAACTGGGGAGTGCCCCCAGTTTGGTTCTCACTGGGGAGAGACCCCGGCCCAGTGACTGACCTGTGCAGCCCCGCCCACATGTGGAATGAAACTATGTGGAAAAACCAATGATGTGCAACTATGGAGACTGTTCTGGGCCCTCCCCCTTCTCTCTGTCTCTGTATCTCTCTCTCTCTCTCTGTCAAAAACAATAAAAATAAATCTTAAAATATCACTTAAAAAAAGAATACTGTTGCAGTAAACACTGACATAAATATCTTTAAAAAATTGGGGGAAATACAAACATTCAGTTATAACAGATGTATTTTGTATTAAGTGAACATTAAGTGTATTTATTATAATATTCTGATGGTTTAGTCAATGTTAGTGTTTTGGGATTTTTGCTGATTGTTTCCTCTTTGCCCTTTTATCATATTGGAATCATGCTTTTTTATTTAGTCCTGACCATGGGTCTTTGCCTTGTTCAAGGGGAAACTTCATTGCATTTAGATTTTGCTATTTTATTTAACTGTTTTTACTTTAAAGCAGTTTTTCATGTACGGACTAATGCAAATGATACTCATTCTGTGTATGATAGGCAGTTGTACACCTCTATCAGAATGTAGTCATTCATTAAATGTTTGCTGCGATCAGTGGACCACAACCGTGCATGAGAATAGGTAGCAATCTTTGTAGCAGGACAGTAGACAAAAAAGATGATCCATATTGAGCAGGGTTGTGAGACAGGGAAGGCCATTCTCTAATGAAAGCTGATGCAGCAGGGAAGGCTTGTTATCAGTTGTCATCTATAACCAGCTATGGACATTGCTGAGTAGTTTTAAGCCAGAATGTGCTATCTAGCCCTGAAGTTTCTATTAATAGGCATTGCCTGGAGATCTCTTTGGGAAGAGCTTGTTTACTTAGGACTGTCAAAGGTGTTCAAGCAGAATGTCATCATTCCCCTAAAGGGTGGACCATTTGAAAGCTCTTTATTATGTCTACAGTTACTTTTCAAACATATTTTCTTAGGAGATCAACAGTGGAAATTATCTCAGAGCTCTGGTTGCAGTGGGAGAGATACACCTTGCATGAGGGTAGGATATGGGGGCAGGATATGGGGGCAATGGGCCCTAAGTTTGATATATGGAGGAAGTGATGGCGTGGGGAGGGGAGGGAAAGAGCCACTGAATGGAGCCAGACAGAAGCAGGTACAGATCCCTCTAAGTGGCTCTACCCTCACACCTTTCCCTGCTGACAACTACATTGTTGTGTAATTTGACGTGTACTTTTAGCGAGGCACTTACTAGAGGCTGTCACTAGGTCTGAAATAAGAGTGCCAAGCAGAGCAGAGAGTGGCGAGGGCATTGGCATAAGACGAGTTGGAATCATGGTTCTGCCACTTATTTGTGTGACACAGACAAGTCACCGAGCCTCACTTTTCTGATCTGGGAAATAGAAAGAATAGTTGGTTAGTGGAGATAAACAGCCTACTTCATGAGGCTGCTGGGAATCCGTAGGGACTGTTTGGGGTAACTGTCTCGTACTAGAGTCCCTTTATAGCCCTTCAGAGTGCAACCACATGGCCCAGGGAGGCCTGCTGTTCTACAGAATTACATGAAGTAAATTGGGAACTCTGGCTTTACTTAGCTAGTGATTAAATAACAGTTTAGTTAATAGGCTATTAATGGTCCCCAGGTGTTGGTAATTCTGAGTATTTGCTTTTGTGAGCACTTGTATAATTTCATCTGGTACTTTAATGACTTTTTTTTTTTAACAGAAAACATTGTAGTGTATGGTGCTACAAATGATGCTCTCAGGAGCTATTTTGTGGAGGATTAAATGATATAGTGCATATTAAGCACTTAGGATAGTGTCTAACCCACATATAAGGCGCAATAAAAGTTATCTGCTATTATTATTGCCATTATTAGAGACTCAACTGGCCACACTTCAGGGCAAGATCCCTTGTGAATTTAGACTCCTCACGAGCGCACCACCACCTGGTGGCAACTAGTGGTATTGCATGCATTCAGGAAGAATTCAATTGCTTGTAACTAATTCTATGTACGTAGTTTGAATTCCACCAAGTGTAACAGGAACTTTGTTCAGAGTGTGGCTTATTTGCCTGAGAGCTGGAATTTTATATATCATTAAACAACAAAGTGGCATTTTTTACCTCCACAGTATGGCAAAGATTTTTTAAAATGTTAACAAGAGTAAATGAAGTGGGGTAACAGGCATACTTGTGTGCTATTAGTAGGAATGTAAGTTGATACACCATTTCTGGAGGACAGATGGTGATGAAACAAAGGTTTTAAGTGTTTTCATCTTCTGTGGCAACAATTCTTCTTCTAGGAATTTACTTTGAAGAAGTAATCAAAGATCAAAAATTATTTAGAAAGAAAAGAATTTATAATATATTTTATATATGCCTAAAATATAAATATGTAGTATAAATATCAATAAATAAATACAGTAGACTCTCAGTTAACCCTGACCATGAGGATTGGTAGATGCCAGATGTAGACTTTCTGTTAACTGAACTCAAGCAACTGTAACTAAAAAAATTTGCTGATTGCTTGAGAGTGCTGCTTGCTTCAGTTTCAGATAATGGAAGGTCTACTGTATTATGTATTTTATTATATACATAGCATTACCTATAACAGAACAAAACGGGGTAAAATCCCTTTTTTATTTGTGAATCAGATTCTAAATTCTTATAGCAGTGATTCTTAAAAAGGGCCAGGGCACAGGGCAAGGTTGGCATATTGACATCTCCTGGGGCAGAGGCCTTGACATGCAAAATGGGATCAGAATCTCCCCTGAGAGCTGTAGTTGATTTCATAATAAAAACCATAGAAAAAGTTGGACATAGACATCTTGGCAGATGGAGATAATACAGAAGAGATATAGGGGGTGGGTGTTAATAAATTTCATTTTGGGGAATACTGATTTATAAGAAATAGGAGTATTGATGAAGGCAAAGAATTAATTTGGAACTTTGGGGAAGACGGGGCCTAGATTAGGTCATTGTAGGAACATTAGAGCCATGTGATTGAAGAAGCACAGGTCTGGGAATTTAGGGGTACAGGGACACATCTCCAAAGATAAATTTTCCCTCATTTAGCTTTGCCCAAGACCTGAGGGCCAACCCACCTTTGATATCTGTCTATATACCTTGATTTTGATGCCAGATGTCCCTACGTTGAATGTGAGGCAGGATGTCTGGTAAGTAGAGACACTGATTGCAGTAGGCCAGTCTGACCTTAACTTTTGGGAGGAGATGGTGCGTAGTGGGAGACCCTGATCATCTTCTGTTGCCCTCATGTAAAGCTCACATTCCTTAGCCTCAATTTCAAGGCTCTCTGATCTGGCCCAGCCCCCTCCAGCCTCAGGTCTGATTTCAGCTATTCACATCTTCGGTAACCCCTCCCCAGGCATAGTATGTGAGTAGCTGACTTGTAATAGTGTGATTTTAAATTAGTGTACAAAAATTTTAAAGTCACAGCCCCTTCCTCCCTAACTTTACTGTGGAACTTTTCAAATATCCACAAAGATCAAGAGGATAATTTAATTAAACACATCACCCTAGTTGATGATATTCAAATGTCCCATTTTTGACCACTGGGACTCCTTTCAAGTTAGTTTCTATTTTTTTTTTAAACAAGTCAGTCAGTTTTAAATGGACTGTGTCATTAGTATTTTGATGGTTGCCTGTTATTCTGAAAAAATTAGAGGCTTAGAGAACATAAGGACATAAGGACTGTTCCACAGAAAGGAACATACAACATTACTTATTGCTGCATTCACTATCGCTTAGGGACATTCATGCCATAATGTGTTTGAGAGATTTATTTTATGGGAAGCTTCCTGTGATTAAAAGATGTGGAAAAAGAGTGGAGTCACAGAAAGCACATAGGTTCAGTGAAGTGAGACGTATACTGATCACCCACTGTGCTAGCTGGCTCTGCACTGGGGAGGATGGCACAGTGACCTAGGGAGTCACGGTTTGTAGTCACCCAAGGTGAGAGCCCAAGAGATAGTTGTGAAATGATACTAAGAATACCAGACTATTTGAACTTACAGAAGCAGAGAGTAGAGTGCTTCCTATGGACCGGGGACAAAGGGTACAAAGTTGAAGTTACATAGGATGAATAAGTCTAGAGGTCTAATATTCAGGCATGATGACTATAGTTAATAATTCTTTCCTGAATACATGTCAGGTGCTTTCACCACACACAAAAAGGTAATTATGTGAGGAGCTATGTTTATTAGACTGACTCTAATATTCATTCTATGTGTGTGTATATCAAATCAAATTTATGTATGTTAAACAATATAATTTTTAGTAAAAATATAAAAAGGTATGTAGACTTTAATAATAATGGAGAAAAAAATTTATTAAAGATTTATTTTTATTGTTTTTGACAGAGAGAGAGAGAGAGACAGATAGACAGACAGACAGAGAGAAGGGGGAGGGCCCAGAACAGTCTCCATAGTTGCACAACATTGGTTTTTCCACATAGTTTAATTCCACAGGTGGGCACGGGGCTGCACAGGGCAGGAAATGGACCAGGGTCTCACCTTAGTGAGAACTGAACTGGGAGCATGTCACAGTTCAGCATATGGGTCCACTTGGGCTGGGGCTGGGATTCGATCCTCGGTTCCTGGGGCTGCAAAGTGAGCGCTTAACCCACTGAGCCATCCTGGCTTCCCCAATAATGGAGAAAATTTAATGTCATTTTGAATTTTTAAAATAATATATAATTGGTAACTCTTACTATAATATGTGAACAAAGACTTTAAAGGAATATATATAATAAAAATAGCTATTATTTACTGTGTTAAAGGAAAAAGAAGGAATACCAGGGTATTGGGATAGTCCAGGTTCTTGCCTTCTCAAGTTGCCATCTTTGTGATGTTGGGCAATCCATTTCAATGTACCAGCCCTTAGTTCCCTCAATTGAAATTAGGGATAAAGAAAATGTAACACACACACACACACACACACACACACACACACACACACACACACACATTATTTGAACACAAAGAAGAAGGAAGTCCTGTCATTTGTGACAACATGGATGGATTTTGAGGGCATTATGTTAAGTGAAATATTAATAAGTCAGACAGAGAAAGATGAGTACCATATGATCTCACATGAGTACCATATGATCTCACTTATATGTGGAATCTGAAAAAACGCTGAACTCATAGATACCGAGAACAGGTTGGTAGTTGCCAGACGCGAGGGTGTGAGGAGTATGGGCCAAACGGGTGATGTGGTCATAAGGTACCAACTTCTAGTTCTAAAGTAGATAACTCATAAGTCCTGAGACTGTAATGTGCAACATGGTAACTATAGTTAATAGAAATACTACATTGTTTATTTGAAAGTTCCTGCGAGAGTAGATCTTAAAAGTTCTGATCATAAGAAAAAAATTGTTCCTATGTGGTGTGATGGATGTTAACTAGAGTTATTGTTATGATTTTACATATATATGTATGTATATATATCTCATATTACTGTGTTGTACACCTGAAACCATATATTAATTATGTCTCAATAAAAATCCATTAATGGATAAATAGAATGTGATACATCCATTTGGCAATAAAAAGGACTGAAATATTGATATATGCTACAAGGTAGATAAACCTTGAAAATATTATGCATAGTTAAAGAAGCCAATCACAAAAGACTTCATATTGTATAATTACATTTATATGAAATACCTAGAAATTAAAAGGGGTGTAAGTATGCAGGTCCTTTCACCTCTGAAATTGTGTTAATTATTTACATAGGACTGTATACTTTAAAAGTGGTCCTGAGCCATTAAGGATCGTAGTCCAAGCCTTCACTTTAAAGATGAAGAAACTTCGGTCCTTTAGGAGCATGGATCTATCTAAGTTCATTGTCATAGTGCTGGAAATGTTAGATATGTTGGGGTGGTTCGTTGATGATTCTAATACCTTGATAGTGTTTACATTATTTGTTATAGTTCTTATTACCCAGTGGCTTCTCTCTTTTCCACTATGACAAAACTTTAAGGCTGTTTAGTTTCAAAGGTGCCTAACATCCTGAATTTGGGGAATAATCATTTCGCTCACATGAAGTGGACATAAATGAACAAATTAGAGTTCCACATTGAAATTCCACAAAAGATGTTCAGTTTTTCTTTTTTTGCTTTTACATACTTGATATTCACAGAATGGCCAAGACCAACTACAAACGACCCACTTGAACATCTACTTTAAAGTAAAACCCCATTCCTAGTAGTAGACTTCTGAGTGTTTTCCTGAGAATATAGTAAGTTATTGTTAACAGAAAACAAAGTACTGCTGTATTTCCAACAAGAGAATCAAGTCAGGGATTATGTGTAAATGATTTGCTGACATTTTTATTGCTGGAGTTTGTAGTTATTGTTTCAAACTTCCTTTTATAGGATAGCTAAACAGCCAGAAGAAATATAGTGGAAAATGCAAAACAACGAAATTATAAAACCGGCCAAATACTTCTCAGAATTGGAAAAGAGCATCCTGCTTGCGTTAGTAGAAAAGTACAAATATGTACTGGAATGTAAGAAAAGTGATGCGCGAACTATTGCACTCAAGCAACGTACCTGGCAGGCACTTGCCCACGAATACAACTCTCAGCCAAGCGTGTCACTGCGAGATTTCAAACAGCTGAAGAAGTGCTGGGAGAACATCAAGGCTCGGACCAAAAAAATTATGGCCCATGAGAGGAGAGAGAAGGTGAAACGGAGTGTCAGCCCGCTTCTGAGCACCCACGTGCTAGGGAAGGAGAAGATTGCCAACATGCTGCCAGAGCAGCTGTACTTCCTGCAGAGCCCTCCAGAAGAGGAGTCGGAGTACCACCCTGATGCCGCCGCCCAAGGTACCGGTTCCTGAGCCTGCCTTGCATGTTCTCACTGGGTACCTGTGGGACATTTTAATTTTAAAATCCTTAGTTTTAAGGGGCTTTATAAAAATAAAATTTCTTATCAAACTTGACTTTCCCAACTGAAAATCTCTGGATTATGTAGCACATTCAAGTCCTATAGTACATAAAAACAGAAGTTTTAATTAATTTATATCCTTATACCATCTCTCTTAAAGAGAGCTCTCATCTCTGTTATTAAGAATAAGGAAAAATAAGGACTATATTAATAAGTTGTTAGTAATGAAGTGCCATACTTGTTTATCTCGTCCTATCTCAAATATATTAAAGTGGATTTGTTTGATGATTTACTTAATTCACTCTGCCTTATTTTCTTCACAAAAATGTTTCTTGAGGACCTATAATGTGCAAAGCAGTGCACTAAGTCATTCAAAAAGCAAACTGTTTCAAATTTAAGAAAAGTAGAGACTAATAGAGCAATCACCCATTTAGCATTCACCTTGAAGAAAAACCAGCATTTTTACTCATTAGAATATTGTGATCCAGAGTTTTGGTTTGTGGCACTGCAGGGAACTTGAGAAATTCTGAAAAAATTCATATTAGTTTTAATATACTTGCATTGAAAAGAGAAAAATACATCATACACAATTCTTAGGGAAAGAAAAGACTCTCGTATAATCAAGGATGTAATGATAGCATGTCATAGCTTTAAAAGGTTGGAATTAAAGACTATTGAAATGTCTCCAGGCAAGATGAGGGTGAGAATGCATGTAGATGAATTGCCAATAAGATAAGAATGACCATTTTATATAAAGATCCATTGTCATTTGCAGAGGACACACGTTAAAGCAGAAGAATATTGCTGGGGAGGCCAGAGGGCTGCTCAGAAGGTACTCCTAAGGACCCAACATGCATTTACCTAGGAAAATCTGATTTTGGGCTTGCAGGATGAGGCATTCACTTATGAGTGGCCCCAGTGCAGATGCAGCTCTAAGAGATTAGTTAATTCAAAGTCACAAGAAGCTGTCTAAAGCCAAGAATGTTATATATAGAGTGAAAAAGTGAACTGAATACATGTTTCGATTAATACATTTTTTTCCCCCTGTCGGCAGATTATTCCGGGAACCTAAATTATCATCAAAAGTTTGCTTGCTGATCATTTGACTAAGGTTCAGTCCAGGGAGCCCGATGGGCCACTGCCGTGGTTAATGTCATGAACCTCATGCATCACTTTCCAGTGTAAGAAAGCTGTATCTGAGTTTTGAGCCATGAGTTTCCCAGCTAGGGTGCTTCCCAACAGACAGGATTTACATGAGCACTGCCAATTCTCTCTCTTGCCCCGCTTCCTTGCTGATTCCGTGGCAGATGGGGCTCACTGCTGATTGACAGTGTCCTTGCTTTGGAGATGTTTACAGCTTCAGCCAGTTACTTTCCACCTTGCTGGCCTTGGAGCCCTTGGGTCTCTGAGACAGTGAAGGGATTGTGCTGGGGAAAGGAGGCTGGTGACTCAAAAGGGCTGCTTTTCAAATTGTTTATGTTCCCTGGGAAATGTTGCTGAGGAAGATGCTAGTGTGGACTGCTTTCAGTTCACTTAGCAAATCTTTGATCTGGATTATTGTGTATTGATTTGGTAGGGTTATTCTAAGGGGATAGTCTTAATTCTCCATTTTCAAATTGTAGGGTAGGATCTAGAAATTTTATTCCACAATTTTTTTCTCTTTTTGGAGGAAAGTATGTAATTCATAAATTCATGAACACAATTTATAAATTTCCACCAAGAAGGGAATAAATATGGATCCTCAGGGTCCTTGTAGTGACATTTGCTAGAGACTTACTTGTAAAAGAGATTTGTTTTAAATTGGATGTTTCATATATGACACATGAGACTTCTCTTTTTGTTGGTGATTATTAAAGTACGAGGGCTGTCCATAAAAAATCTAGCCATTATCAATATAACAAGAACAGGTGCATGGCTGGATAGTTTCTGGACAGCCCTCATATAGCCAAATGCTGCCTGTTCCTGTTTCCAGGTCAAATCTGGAGGGCGTGGGAGAGCACACGATGGTGCTTTGTCATTTGGGAATTGTGTCCAGAGTAATTTATTAACACTAATAGACACTAATAGATACGGTATTGGAACTTTCTATACATTAAAACAGCTTTGAGATGACTCAGATCATTGTGTATTTAATTTGCTTTCAAGAAAGAAAAAGCTGGAATTATCAATCATCCCTTCTGGGTGTTGGTGGGAAAAAGGTTGAAAATCTGCAATAGGGTTATGGCTCTCATTACATTGTGTGTATTTTAATACATGGAGTATGTGTATATATATGTATGTATATATATGTATATATATGTATGTATGTGTGTGTGTGTGTGTGTGTGTGTATATATATATATATATATATATAATGTTTTACTTTAGTTAGTATCTCTAAAATTGCCTGCCCAATACAATAGCACAGCCACATAAAGCTATTAAGCTCTTGAAATGTGGGTAGACTGAATTGAAATATACTATAAGTATACATACCATTTTTTGAATACTTAGTACCAAAAAATAATGTAAAATATCTTAATACTTTTTACATGGATTACATGTTGAAATGATAATATTTTAGATATATTGGATTTATTTATTTTTTTAAAGATTTATTTTACTGTTTTTGACAGACAAAGACAGAGAGAAGAGGGAGGGCCCAGAGCAGTCTCCGTAGTTGTACATCATCAGTTTTCAACATGGTTTTGTTCCACACAGGTGGGCCGGGGCTGTGCAGGCAGGAACTGGGCGGGGATCTCCTGCATGGGAGGTGTGCCCCCTTGAGCCAGGGGCCGAACTGGAGGGCGAGAACTGAACTGGGGGCCTCCCACATGGGAAGCACACCCCCAGTTCAGCATATGGGTCTAAATGAGCCAGGGCCAGGATTTGATCCTTGGTCCCTGGGACTGCAAAGTGAGCGCTTAACCGGCTGAGCCATCCCGGCCTCCCCAGATGTATTGGATTTAAAAAGATATTACTACAATTAATTTCATCTCTTTTTTACTTCTTTAATGTGGTTATATGAAAATTTTAAATTGCATATGTCGCTTGTATTATATTTCTTCTGGACAGTACTGTTCTAACACCTTACAAGGTACCTATTACAGAATTAGGTGCTCAGAGATTTGTTGGAATTTAACCAGGACTGAACCTGGCAGTATTCCACTAGAGGCCTCCCTCCAACTATTTTTTTGTGTGAGATGATTACAACTTTGTCATCTTGATCACTGTACCCTGGATATTGTTAGCTTTGTCAGTGACACTCTTGAAATGTACATCTGTACTTGAACATAGTAATTTTAAAATGTAAGTTTTAACATGTAAGAATGTATTTATAAAAAAACTTGTATTTTCTCTTTAAATATATTAGAACACTTTATATCCTGCAGATTTATGATATGTTATAGTTTTGACACCTGGCTTCCATTTTAAGCTAAGTGGGATTATCTTTGGGTAACAGGTTTACAGAACAAACTAAGGGAACCAACAAAATTTGCTAGAAGTAGTCAGGAGGGTAGGATGACTAAATGTCAGCTATATTTAAGCAAACTAAGCTTTCAGATAGTACTCAAATATCTCAAGAGAACTTATATTTAATTATATATGCTATTTACTATGAAACTATAATTGAATAATGCAAACATGGGTACTCAAAGCTATAATTAAATAACACAAACATTACTTGATGGATTCCACTATTATATCTGTTTAATCCAATCCTATTTTTGGAGGGTAACAACTTGAGTACAGGAAACTGAGTTATATTTCCAGTCTTGGTCTGTGAAAAGCTTCTTTTTTGTGTCACTAATATGTTTATTCTCTTTAATACGCACTCACCACTTTCATTCTCTTCTATACCTTAATTATTCTAATGTGGTTGTGTATTCTCTTGCATGTTCTTGAAAGCATGTGTTGCTGTTTTGTACATATATTTTAATTTACATAGATTAAAATCGTGCTATTTATCATTCTTTTTTGTGTGCCTTTTTTGCACTTATGGTAATGTTTTAAGATCTGGTCCCATTGTAGTGTATATATTTAATTTGTTTTAGTTGATGCATAATAGTCTGTAGTATGTATCTACAGCATCTTATTTCCCCATTCTCCCAGTGAGTCCTATTTCCTTTGCTCTGTTGAAGAGAGCTAGGGTTTGACTTGAACACAGTTTCCTCCCATTTTTTTACTGCCATAGTCGGTTTTTCCTGCTGATATTAAATTTACTCAAATTACTCAAATGAAAGAACAACCCTTCGATTGTGATCTTCCATCTCAGGAAAGCCCTTAGGCCTTTATATTCATTTTGCGCAAAATTGGGTATGTTTTCTAGTTCAGGTGGCTTTGTTTTACCTGGGAGATTACATGGTGTGTGTTTGCAGCAAGTTGCCATTTCCAGGATAGTCTTTTTCCAATGAAGAGAAGATTCTCCCCATCTGACCACTAGCTTCCATTTATTGGAGTTAATATTTGTGTGAAAATTAATTAACTACTTTATTGAGCTTCTCTAGTTTTAAGGCCCAGCTTCTGCCAGTCTTCTCTTTCTTTAAAAAATAAATAAATAAATTTCTTTTATTGTTTTTGACATGGAGAGAGAGACAGAGAGAAGGGGAAGGGCTCAGACCAGACTCCATTGTTGTATGTCATTAGTTTTTGACATAGTTTCATTCCACCAGGTGGCCATAGGACCGTTCAGGGCAGGAACCTGCCGGGGGCCTCCCACATTGGAAGCTCACCCTAGTTCAGCATATGGGTCCTCATGGGCTGGGGCCAGGACTCGATCCTTGGACCCAGAGCTGCAAGGGGAGTGCTCAACCCACTGAGTCATCCCAGCTTCTCCTGCCTGTTTTCTTAAGAGGCCAGGCATTTTTTATTTTTATTTTTTAATATTTGTATATTAGCACACATTTAAACTAAAAATAAAGTTTTAAAATAAGTAATTTCTCTGCTATAAGACATGAGCATACTATCTTCATCTTATAGCTCTAGAGAGAAATTTAGAGATAAAAATTTGGAAAATACACTCATGTTCTTAATAAGACAGTCTTGTAGTGGATACAACTGGGAGGTGGCATTTTAAGATACATAAGTGATCAGCTGAACAAGTGATGTAGTGAGAGGCTGGGTGGTGTTATAGTTGTGGTTGGATTTTGGATTGATGAAGACCTGGATTGGAATCCTGGTTCTTCCAACCACCCAGATAACTTGGGAGATTTGTGTTTGGTATTCTATAATAATACCTCCTTCAGAAAGTTGTTGTAAGGATTAAATGAGGTGATTTCAGTAAAGCAGTAGCCTAGTGCCTTGTTAGCTACCTAGAGAATAGTAGCTACTATCATCATCATCATCACCATCATCATCATCATCATCATGTCCCTAAAGCCTAGAATTGTTGAGATAATAATGGAACATTCAGAAATTGGGAGAGATGAGAAGCATTGTTAGGGCTTGAACACAGGAGTAGAGAAGCCTCTGGAATGATATCAAAGAGAAAACAGGCTAAAGATACCAAAAAAGATCTGTGTCCACTCTTCAAAGAAGGCACTTTCAAATCTCAGACTACAAAGGAAACAAATGAGGTAATCCTCTTTTCAGTTAATATTCACATCTGACGGACCCTGTTCTTAGTGCTAAGCCTTTCCCCATTCCTTTGTCCTGTGCCTCAGCTGTTCAGTTGGGGCATTGTTCTTTCTACATAGTTGTGCTATATTAGGAGGGATGCGACCCTCTGCAGCTAACTCATCCCCCACACATTTCTTACATGCCCAGCCATGTACCGGGCCCTGTGCCGTGTTCTCCATGAGGATACATAAGATAGAGTCTCTGTCTTCATGGTATACATAGACCCGAAGGGGAGGTAGTTAAGCTGCCAGTTTTAGCAAGTGCTCTGCCAGGAAGCAGTGACAGCCTGGAGGAAGGACATATAATTGAAGCCAGAGCCATTGAAGTTGGGAAAGATTCCTAGGGAGACATTTTCATTATCTTGGATGCCACAGAGGTACTCTTTTTAACTTTCTCTTTCAAAGTAAGATTTTTACCTTTTCTTTAACCTTAATTAAGGACTAGTTATGGTTGTTACCTAACTCCTTGGAGTGAAATAATCTCAACAGTGGCCATTTCCTTTTATTAACAGAGCATTATAAGTTAGGTTTCCCCTAGTAGCCATTAACTTTCCCAGCATCCCATCTTGTGGAATAATGGAGTGGATGTAATAATGTAATCAACTCTTGTGTACACATTGATATTATTTTTCTCCAAGGAGACGATTCTCATTATTGGAAATGTTAAGTTTCCCAAGAAAGCCTTGGAGTCATAGCTAGAAGACTCCACGGGCTTCCTTATTGAAATTCCCTAATTGATACTAATGTCATTGCCCTGTAAAAACAGTAATGGAAAGTGGCATCCTTTTGTATCCATATGCTCTTTTCCCCTTTTGTTCAAGGCTTCATCTAGTAATTGGTCCCAAGGATAAAAGAAATGAATCAGGCATGGTCCCAAAAGAATACCAGTATACATTAAGTGCTGCAACACAAGTGTACGTATAGGGAAAGGAGAGAGCTGAGACTTCAGAGAGTAAGTGGCATTGAGCCCGAACAAAGTAGGAATCGGGGGGAAGGTTGGAAAAGGGAGACTAGAATATGAGTGTATGTTTGAGTGAAGGGGAGTGGCCAATAGTCAGGCTGACTTCAGGCTGAAGGAACAATGAGTCAGATTTATGAAAAGAAAAAAAAAAAAGAAGGCCTTTAAGAATGTGAGTAGTTTGTAGTAGGATTGAAGAGTACACAGGGTATTTTGAAGAGTAATCAAGAAAGATAAAGGAGGATTGGTTCCAGCTTATGAGAGTTACTTAGGGTGGATTGAAAACAGTTAAAGAAAAGAACCTCAGGGGAATATTAAAAGGTATGAGGGGTGGAACAGGAGTTTGAGTCCTGAAAGGAGACCTGAGAAGGAGCAATCAGAAGAAGTTGCTGAAAATGTAGGAGGGAGCAATGGTTCAGAAGCTAGTAGAGGGGAAAAAATTCAAGAAGGATTGTCAGGTGCTAGGGAGAGGTTACAGAAGAGAGACACTAAAAAGCATCTTTGGAATCTGAATACTGACCCCCAGATGACAGTGATGGAGGTGACAGGCAGATGTAGGGGGCTGAAGATAAATGGTGTGTCAAGGAAGTTAAGCCAGGGAGTGTGGACCCAGCTTGCAAGGAAGAACATATATTTATGTGCATAAATAAACATTTATTTATTTGTGTCCAAGGGGAGTGTTAAGACCTGTGACAAGGAACCAGCAATGACGTCCTTGTGGACATGGAACCTGAACGTTCATGGCTGAATGTGAAAGAGCAAAAGGGAGAACTTAATCTGAAAGCCCACT